>QANX01004646.1:262165-434926 GCA_003254975.1 Ochetophila trinervis
GAGCGTAGTTACCATTAAAAAGAGTGAAACACGTGAGGGAGAGAAGTAAGGATTTTCGTTTTACTAATCTTGTCTTGTAGAAACTAAGATGTCAAGAAGAAAAGGAAAAGAAACTCATTATGAGGAAGAGCTCGAAAAGGAGATGACATCGGACATGAAGCTTTTTTACAAAGCGTTTAAAGGAGAATTTCGGAGGTTGAACAAGAAGATGGATAAGCTAAATGATAAGGTAAGTGAAGTCTTTTTGACCGCCACAAATAACCCAAAGAAAGATGGGTCGCGAACTAGATATATAGAGCCATCAAGTTTTGAAGATGATGAAGTCTCAAATCAGTCCATCAGGAGACGTCCAAGGAGGGAGGAACCAAGAGCTTGGAGACATGAGCATAATGAAAAAAGAGTCAAACTTGCACCTTTATCTCCAATGGAGGTGTATTTTGAACAATTGAAATTATCCAAAAGTTCAAATGGGGATTTGGGAAGTGCAACAAATAAAAAAATTGAGTGTAAAAAGGCCAAAAGTGAAAATAATATAAATAAAGGCCCAATGGTGAGTGATTGCACTAGTAAGAAAAATAAAGAGGAAAGTGCAATAGAAAAAAGTGACATGAGTGAAAAGAAAAAGAGTTTTTAATCAATTGAGAGAATTAATTTTCCTATTGCTCCCAGGAGTGCTCTTGCAAGGTGAGGAATCAATTTCTTCTTCTTGTTGCATTAGGAGTTTAATTATCTTATCAAAGTAGAAATACTTTGTGGTGATTATTCTTCTCTTTCCCTAGCCTTCTAATCCACGTTTTTAGATACAAGTTATCTAAGGGTTTGGTAGGGCGGGTTCTTGTTTTCCAATTATTGTTCAATATTTCTTGTGTGTTTGGGGTTTCAGATTCTTTAATCTTGGGGTTCCGCATCAAAGTCTCCCAACAAGACGTCTATTGCGTCTAGGATTAAGATAAAGCTCACCACCATCAATTTGAAGTTTATGTTGACTGTTCATAGGAAAGGTGGCAAGTTTACTTCCCAACAAGCCACTTTCCTGCAGAATGTCTAAGGTGTATTTTCTCTGGCATATAGCAATGCCTGAAGGGGAATGAGCTACTTCGATGCCAAGAAAATATTTTAGTTTGCCAAGATCCTTGATATGAAACTTGTGATCTAGGTATCTTTTGAACCTGTCAATATGAACAAAATCGTTGCCAGTAATAATCACATCATCAACATAAATTAAAGCAGCAAGAAAGGATGAACATGTAAGAAATATGAAAAGAGAGTGGTCCACATGTGACTGGTAGAACCCAATACTCAATAAGGCAGCTGTGAACTTGTGATACCAATTTCTTGAGGCCTGTCGCAAACCATATAGAGACTTTTGAAGACGAAAAACACGTGTCTCCTCCTGTTTAGCAAACCCTTGAGGAATTTTCATGTACACATCTTCATGCGAATCCCCATGGAGAAATGCATTATTCACATCTAACTGATGGAGTGCCCAAGTTTGGACTAAAGCAACGGCTAACAAACAACGGATTGTAACCAACTTAGCTACTGGTCCGAAGGTCTCATGGAAATCAACCCCTTCGATATGTGTAAACCCTTTTGCTACGAGAAAAGCTTTGAATCTCTCAATGCTCCCATCGAGATTGTGTTTCACCTTATATACCTATTTGGAATCAATAGCACACTTTCCTTTTGGTAAATGAGTTAACACCCAAGTGTGATTAGCTTCAAGAGCTTTAATTTCCTTTGTCATAGTATCTTTCCAATGTTGATGCTTAATTGCCTGAGAAAAATGCTTAGGCCAATCTACAGAAGAGATGGCCACTAGAAAAGCATGATGAGCATGTGATAATTTAGAATAAAAAATAGTGTGAGAAAAGGATATACCGTCGAATTAGGCAAAGAAGTGGGAGTATGGGGCGATTTATGGAGAGAGATGGTGGTAATTGAACATCAAATCCTTGAAGACGGGTAGACACTGTACGATTCCATTGTGGTCTGGTATAATGCAAAAGTTCAGAATGGGGTATTGAAGTGTCCTGCTCCTCACTAGGAATTAATTGTGAAGCTTCAAATCCACTAAATTGGTGCTTAGAACCACTGTTTTGTGTGCCCAAGTCATGCACGGGAAGTGTGACTATATTAGAAGTAGTTGGCTCAGTTTGCCCATGGTCATGAGGTGGAGACGGGCTTGTGCATGTATCTACAAATTGTGGTTGAGAAGACCCAAGGTTTGAAGCCTGCAACAGATTAGGTGGTGCGGGTAATGGGTTGGGTAGCTCAGTCCGTTCTTCTTGGGGAACATGAACATAGGTATTTGTTGGACTGATTGGTAAGTCACTTGATCTAAATTGTGTGGTAGAGGAAATGGAAAAATGTCTTCAAAAGAATGAACACCTCAAGACACATAAATCTCCCTTTTTTTTCTATATCAAGCACTTTGTATCCCTTTTAGCCATGTGGATATCCAACAAAAATACCGAGTTATGAACATGGTGCAAACTTATCTTGCAGCTTGCTGTGAACATTTGCATAACATAAACATCCAAAAGTACATAAATGATCATAGCTAGGTACCTTGTTGAATAGCATTTCATATGGAGTCTTGTTTTCGAAGACAGAAAGCGGTATCCAATTAATCAAATATGTTGCAGTGAGAACACATTTGCCCCAAAATTTGAGAGGAAGATTTGCTTGAAACCAAAGTGCCCTAGCAACCTCCAACAAATGTCGATGTTTACGCTCCACAACCCCATTTTGTTGTGGTGTATCGGTGCAACTAGATTGTTTATCCATTCCATGTTCAATATAATGTGCCAAAAGGTCTCTATGACTAAGTTCAAGACCATTATCAGTACGAAAAACTTTTATATGACAGCCAAAATGTGTATTTGCCCATTTATAGAAATAAAGCTAATATTTTTGGACTTCAGATTTAAATTTCATGAGAAAAACCCAAGTAGTTCTACTGTAATCATCCACCAAGGTCAAAAAATAGTGTGCATTAGATGTGGAAGCAGTATTATAAGGTCCCCAAATGTCACAGTGAAGCAAATAAAAAATGTGCATAGATTTATTAGTATGAATGGGAAATGGCAATCAGGTATGTTTAGCTCTACAACAAGCATCACAAAAACCATCATGCAATTTATTCTTAGTAAGAAATATGTTTGGAACAAGAGAAAGTCGATCCATTGGTAAGTGTCCAAGTCTTTGATCCCATAAACCATATGTGCTTGAACTAGTAGCAACCAATGCTTTGCCCACCTCTCTCATCTCCAAATAGTACAACCCGTCTCGCACTCTACCCACTCCAATCGGCATCATCGAGACTAAGTCCTGTATAACATAAACATCCGACCAACAAATTAGTGCACAATTCAAATCTTTACATAACATGCTTACTGATAGCAAATTAAAAGAAAAGCCATGTACACCAAGAACATTTTTCAAGACTAGTTGCTTGCTCAAAACAACAGTACCAACAGCTTGAACAAGCACAGTATCACGGTTGGGTATTTGGACAGGCAAGATTTTTGGATTCAAAATAGAATCTGATAAATTTTCAATATCAGATGATATGTGATATGTTGCCCCTGTGTCAATTACCCAAGACTGTTCATTCTTACCAGAGACATTATTCCCCAATATGTCGATGGTGGTTTCGAATCAAAAGTGCCGAGTAGTGCCATGTACTGCTCATGTTGCTTGGGTGTGACCAGAGGAAGTGCTGATGCATTCGAATCAACGACACCGGCGAATGAACCAGAAACATAACCTGGGGAGTGTCGACCACCACGGTTGCTGCCTTTGCCTCTTGATGATCCTCCTCGAGACCTTTTCTGCCAATTTTCTGGGTAGCCATTCAATGCAAAACAGTTTTCGCGAACATGGTTTGCCTTTTTGCAGAAGCTGCAACGCCGCTGATCGCCATCCTTGTCTGAGCTATTGGGTCGTGCTTTCGCGATTTCACCTCTTGCCAGCAAAGTCTGGCCTTGTACAAACCATAGAATACATTATGCTTCCAATTACGCTCGAATAAGGAATATAACTAATCTCTTTTTGTTCAATTTTAGTTAAGGGACATAAACCAGAAGAAAGTTTAAAATGAGCTGCAAGAGGAGTCAAAACTGATTTTGAATGGGATATATTTTTCCTATTTCTTTGAATATCCATCCCCAAAATCCTCTTGGCAGCCCCTAAATCTTTCATTTTGAACTCTTCACTAAGTTGGTTTTTCAGCTTTATAATCTTTGCCATTTCAGTTGATGCAATTAGAATATCATCAACATATAATAACAAAAAAATCCTCACCTTCTTTTTAGTCCATTTCACATACACACAATTGTCATAAAAGCTCTTCTGAAAACCAATTTTCCTCGTAAACTCATCTAATCTCATGTACCGCTGCCTTGGTGATTGCTTAATACCATAAACAGATTTTTTGCAGCAAGCAAACTTTATCTTCCTCTTCCTTGATATCAAACCCATCTGGTTGTGCTATATAAATCTTCTCATTAGGATTCCCATGTAGAAAAGCAGTTTTTACATCCATTGCTAAAGTTTCATATCCATTTGATCAACAAAGGACAACAAAACTCTAATGAACATATACTTCACCACAAGAGATAACACCTCATTAAAATCTATGCCTTTTCTTTGAGCCAACAGTTTTCCCACAAGCCTTACTTTGAATCGAGGCTTATCTTCACTAGGTGAATTCTCCTTTTTTTTGAAAATTCATTTACGACCTACTAATTTATGATTCACAAGTCTTTACACAAGAATCTGTGTCTTATTCTTGTGTAAGAATCTCATTTCTTCATCCATTGCTTTAATCCAATCCTCAAAAAAAAAATCCTTGCTATTTATGCTTATGATTGCTCTGGGGATTTTTAATCAAGGTGGAGATTTTGTAGAATATTGGTTAAAACATAGTTTTTGTTATTAGATAAGTTTTGAATAAAGGTACATAGATATGAGTGGAACTCTCGTAGGAATAGGAAGTGGAGTTCTAATAGGAGTAGGACTCTATCTATTCTTTAGTTATAAATAGTTTTGGTATGTAAGCTTGTAATCAGATTAATTATTGTTTTAATGGAATAAAAAACTTTAGTTTTTCCCTATCTTATTCTACGGCTATTCTTCTTGTATGTTTTTTTTGTGAATATTTTGATATCAAGAATAACATTCTTGATATTTTGCTTTGTTATCTCAACATCACTAATGTATTACAGTTCCATAACATAACTAGCTCACGATCTTACATATTTTAAGCACTCTAATGCTTATTATAACTCATTCATTTTGCTCTTACCAGTAACATAAGCACTGCTAAAAGTTTAAAAACTATCTAAAATATATTTTTAAATTTTTAGAGGGGTGAGTATTTGCATACTCAGTGAGTAGGAATTACAATAAAAAAATAGTATTATATTCATATATAAATCTATATGAAATTTTTTTTACATGCAATTCATTTTAAAAATAATTCACCTACTCAATTCCACAATATTTATATATAAAGTATTTAATTTACTTTATGAAAAATGTGCTATGAAATACAAAATAGCTCACACAATTAACAGGGTAATAACTATATATGAGGACATTCTAGTGAAAAGCCATTAGACGTATATATATGAACAACGCATTATATACAGAGCGGATAAGCTAACCATTGAAATTTCAATGAAAAATTTCAAGACGTATATGTGAACTCATCAACATACAATGGGCGTGTAATAACCATTTCTGTAAAAATTAGTCCTTTCATATATTCATTAACATATATAAATTATATATTTCCTACCAATTCCAACTTGGCGACATAAATCATCGCCCAAGTGAAAACATCAACCATACCTCAATATATCACAGCATAATCAAATTCACTACTTGGCGGCATAACACATCGCCCTAGTAGGATTTAGCAACATACTTTAAGTCCACCATCCTTTCATTTTGTTTCATATCACTTTCATATCATTCCATATTAATTTCCATTTGTAAGTTATCATAATAATAATAACATTCTCATAATTCACTTGAAAACGACAAATAAAATATTTAACACACACACATATACATATATATTTATACTTAAAAATAATCATGTAATATATATATACACTCGTAAGAAATTATCCATGCACAATAACCATATATCTCTTAATCATATAAAATTTAGATGTAATACTAATTTATAAAGTATATATTCGTGCATTTATATCTTATATATTATAAAGGACAGTGGGAAGCTAAATGGGTTTCCGTCTTTTTTCATCATCCATAGTTTGTTTTTTCTCTATATAGAAAAAATGACATTATTGTTATCAATGCAAGTTGGGATGGATGGTTGGGCATCTTTCCCCCTTAAGCAAGGTCTCGGGTTCGAGTCTTGTGAATGGAATAAATTCATTGTTGTTAATTTTTTTCATTTTTATATCATAATTTTCTCACACATTTTAATTATCCTCATTTCTATTTTCTACTCCATTAATCAAATATTCGAAAAGGAGGAAAAGAGATTACTCATATGGTAAGAAAATATTCCTTTTTTCCTTTTTTTTTTCTTGACCATTTTGTTTGGGCATTTGTGGGTTTGTTTTGGATTTTGTGGTTATGATGGTGGGTTTGTTTCACGTTTGAAGCATAGAAAATGTGCAATATTTTTTGTTTTTTTCTTGCTCAGTTTTTAAAATCTAATTTTTCATCTTTGTTTTTCTTTTGGCCTTTTATTCTATGAAAATCCTAACTTTTTAGATTAAACATTTTTTTGTTATGTGTTTTCTAATTGTTTGTGATAATACAGCTGAAACGATATACCATCGTTCAAGCAAAAAAATTGAAAGACTGTTTCAGTACAAAAAGAGTATTGGGGGAAGAAAACAAACAATTTTAGATTTGTAAGAGAAAAATGTAGTTTTTCTTTGATTTCATTGGTTGATCTGCAATATGCTGAGGAAAAGACAAAATATATATACATCCTATAGTACGATTCCAAATTTTCTAGGTTTTGTCGATTTGATAAGTTTTTCTTTCATTTTATTTATTTATTTTTTCTTGTTATTGTTTAATGTGATGGGTTATTATGCTACGTATTCAATTTGGATCAAAAGATTTTTTGCCTTGCTAGAGAAGAATGAGAAATCAAAGAAGTAATAGTGATCATCATCTAAAATGAAAGAAATAAAATTGAGAAAACAATCTGGATCTAAGAAGTGTTCAAGTGGATATTGGTTGCTATTTTCTTTTTTGTTTTAAAGTGTTTTTAATAGTATATTTTACTCCATTTCTACATCTGTTCACAAAGAAAGAAAAAAAAATCTCTCTCTACATATGTTTGTGATGGTCTTAGAGAAAAATTATCGCAGGTAAATGTCTAATTTTGTTTTTTCTCTTTTGCTTTAGAGAATTTTTGTGTTATATTCAAAGACTTGGCTTTTAGAAAGAAGTTTCACCTTTGACAAACTCATGTATGAGAGATGTAGGATATATATTATCCTTTTGTCTTTTATTCTGTTTCTTTTCGATCTTCTTTTTTAGGTTTGTTTTTACTGGCTATTTTTTTTTTCTAAATGGTGCAGGGTTTTAACATGTTCTACGATTGGAGTTTATCTATTTGATTGGCTATACTAACAAGCTACAAATGAACTAGAACACAGTTTTATGTCTGGAATAGGAAAATGAAAGGCTGAGAAAATAAAAAGTTTGGCTTTCTTTCCTGATGTTATTATGATTTGTCTTTACTTCCTTTGATCTTCTTGAAAATACTTTTCAGTGTTAAAATTATAATAGCAATGGATTTTCTTATGTGTATTTTAACGAAAATTGTAAAAACAAAAAGATAAGTTAAAAATGATAAAGTATAAATTTTTTGAATTCTTGTGAATTTTGTTGTTTTGACAGTTATTTTGTCTCGCTTTGTATTTTTTTTTTCATTCTAACATTTTGTATGTGACCAAAAAGAGCTATAGCTCATGCTGTAGTTCAGTTTATGATTTCTTTTTGTTATTGTTATATTAAATTTCCTATTGGCCGATTTGCTTCATTTAATTTTGAATAAATAAATCATGTGATTTTGTAGTTAGATGTTTATATTGTCAATTAGTATATACTATATTTAAGAATCGAACTTAAACATGCGTGGACATTGGAGGTTTTATTTGTATTTTTGTTTATTGTTTCATTTTGGTGAATTTTTCCTCAAGTAAAATGGAAAATTTTAATTTGACAGGTGGCATGATGCTGGAACTTCTATGCTAAGACAAAGACAGGTGGAGGCCCAGATGCCTCCATCAGGAATGAGCAATTGTTGAACCATAGTGTAGATAACGGTTTGAGAATTGAGTTTAATTTTTGTGGCGTGCTTAATTGTATTGTATTCTTTTAAAATAACCAATTGTGTTTTATTTTTTCTATAAATTAGTTTTTAGAGTAAAAAGTCTATGTAAAGTTGCAGGTAGAATATGTGAGAAATTAAATGTTAGACTTTTTGGTGGTGGAGTTTGTTTTGTAACTGGGATCTAACAAACTATAAGAATTTTAGTTATATATATTCTTGCATCTTTCATCGCCAAATGTGTTAATTGATTTGATTTGAAAATTTAATTGATCTGCTGAAACTTTTTCTAACAAATTAACTTGTCAATTAGTCACCATATTGTAATAATAAGCATCGATTTTTTCCAATATTTTTGGTTAAACTATGATATCAGAGAAAGTGAAGGCCAAACATTCAAATATTACATGCTGATTTATTTTTTTGTCTACAACTATATTACTTAAGTAAAAAAATTTAAATAATATAGGTTTATTGGTTATATTCAATCTCATATGATTTCTAAAGTTTAACACCTTAATCTTACATTTAAACTTCCTCAAGACAAATTTCAACTTATTTCTCTATCACCCCACACTTAAACCTTTGAACAAAATTCACTAATTCCCAACAAATACATAATTAAATCCTTCAAATCTCTTAACCATTATTTATCTAAGCCATTTTAATTATAATTTCTACATATCACAACATTCTCATCAAAATTCTATATAAAAATCCACAATTTCACTCATTATTCCCTCTCAAATTCTAGATTATAAACATCCCTCATTATGTAATAGAAACAAGTATAGAAAACATGCTTACCTTCAAATTTGAGTCAAAATAAACAAATTTTCCAGAAATTCAAAAATTTCCTTTGTGTCCTTAATTGACAACTCCTTAATCTAGCTCATTAAACTTACACTCAAGGCTTGGATTTTGTAAATAGGTGTGAGATGAAGCTTTTGATACAAAGATTTTGATGAGAGGTGGTCGGAATTTTTCAATTTCCAATCAAATAGAAAATTCGACCAACCTCTAAATCTCACACTTAGAGTGGTTTTAAGCTAAAACTAACATGACCAAATGTTTAGAAGACTTAAAAGCTTATGGGTAATCTATTTCTAAGCTTGATTTTGAAGAAATTTGAAAAAAAAAACAAAACTTTTTCTCACTATGAAGCAACTAACCAATAGAAATGGAGAAAAAAAAATAGTGTGCGTAAAGGATGAGGAAGAAGACTTTAAATCACTTTTACCCCTTCTTTTCAATTTTACCCTTCTTCCCATTCCTTTCCTCTTTTAAACTCAACAGCATAATAGTCATTCTAGCATTTTTTATTTTTATTTTAAAAAAATATTAACCCTACTTAAGGATATTAATTTAGTAATTATAATTCTAAGTTTTAGATACTCTTATATTAAATTGTAAGACTAAATTAAAATCTTAAAACTTTAACTACATATCAAAACTATTAACTCTAATTTTTTAGTATTATTACTATTATTAGTATTATTATTATAATTTTTTTTAAAATTCATTTATACTAACAATATCTTAACTAAATTAATTCATACATAAAACATAATTAAATTCTAATTAATTTATTAAACGTTTACTTAATTAATAGGGTGTTACATTAGCATCGTTTCTTCTTTTTGAAGATTATGTCCATTAGGTGTTAAAAATAGCAGGTGAGGTGAGGTGAGGTGCACGTGTGAGGTGCATTCTTATCATTTTGAAAAATGTGCTTTTCATATATTGCAGTAGTGCTTTAACTTTTAATGTATTACAGCATTGTCCCTTAACTTTTAATTTTGTTTTTTAATATTTTACTTTTGAAATTTTGTTTTAAGAAGATTTGAGACTTTCTATAGGAAAGATTACTATTTCACATTATATTACTATTTTTAATTTAAAAATTTCTAAATTTAAAATTTTTATATATTTTTTAAAATTTACTAATATGTCAAATTTTAAAAATATTAAAAATTGTAAATTTAATTATAAATTTATTAAAAGTTTAATATTAAAGCTTTCTAATATTTTAAATGCTATATTAGTAATTATAAAGTCAAGTGTGATTGGCTCAGTTAGTTTGTCACTCACCTACAATGGAGAGGTCATGGGTTTGAGACACCGAAGGTGAAATTTAGGATTTTTTTATTTTTTTGTATTTCTTTCATCTTAAAATTAATAAAATTTTAAAATAGAAATATTTAATTTAAAATAGTAATATAATGTGAAATAGTAATATTTTCTATTAGAAAGTTTCAAATTTTCCTAAAACAAAATTTTATAAGTTAAAAGTTAAAAAAAATATTAAATGCTAAAGGACCAATGCTGCAATACATTAAAAGTTAAAAGACTAATGCTGCAATATATAAAATGCAAAATTTTCAAATTGACAAGAAATGCCCTTCACACGTGCACCTCACGTGTCATTTTTAACAATTGATAGATGGAATTATCAAAAGGACCAAATGGTGCCAAACATAGTAAAGTTAAGGGACTAAGCTATAAAGAAAAAAAGATTAAAGCTAACCCTGTAAAAAGCGCTAAGGATCAAGAATTGTCCATACCAATTTCCCTTGCAAAAATGATCAACAAAATGACATAATAACGAAAACCATCAACATACTGAATATGTGCATGACCCCATGCATCATGGTATATTAATTGTAAAGGTTGAGAGCTAGTCAGAGAAGACACATTAAAAGGAAACTTGTGAGTTTTATTGCATTTGCGTGAATTACAATAAGATTATCCTATCCTTTCAATAGTTAACACACACACAACATAATTGCATCGAGAAAGACAAGAGACAAAAGGTTAAGCCAAGCCACTTTTTGAGAATCTAGTTGGGGCTATTTGAAGCGCTTCAAGTGGAAAAAGGGGTTGTGCAAAGGAAGAGGTAAAGGCTTTCTTTCAGCTAACTAGCTTGTCTAGTCAGAGAACACACATTAAAAGGAAACTTGTGAGTTTTATTGCATTTGCATGAATTACAATAAGATTTTATGTAAGAAGAAATAGGTAAAGAATGAAGAAAAAATGTGGTCTAAAACCTTATTAAATGGATGACCAAAACATTGATGTCAATCTGTAAAAAAGTCTAAACATTAGAAAAAGAAAACAAAGTTGAAAAAGCAGAGCCATGAGATGTAAATGATGGCCACTCATAAGTCCCACCTTTAATAATATAATTGGTCCTAAAAGTAGGGTTGATCTTGTGGCCAAATCCTTCACAACAGAACCAGTTTGTGAGAATTCAATGGTGGCATTATCATGAAAGCAATACTTAGAGACAAAAAGTAATTTTTTTTTTCATGTGAAGCACTCACAAAACATCATTCAGTAAGAAATAATGGGTAGGTGAGACAATATTAGTTAAGCCAACATGAGTAATGTGTAAACCAATACCATCCCCAGCAACAATCTTATCAATGCCATCATACTCAGAGCGGGCAGAGGGATTGTGGAGATCATTGCAAATTAGGTAGAAGCTTGAGGTAAAGAAAAATATGCATAAGGAATAAGTGGTTGTCATGTGGTAGACAATAGACATGGTTAGGTGTTTAAGTCCATTACTGCTTCAAGTGAGGACAAAATTTAGCGGAGTCACCAGCTGGTCACATAATTGACAGCGACCTTTATAAGTGCCTGAAGGTTAAGCAAGAAAACGAAAAAGAACAAAATACAGGACGAGAGTTGATGCCATATCCATGGTCTAAGTGGAAAGGTCTTTTGCTGGAGCCACAGTTAGAACTATTAACCATGTTTCGCATTAGTAATGAACTCGGCTACCCAGTTACAATAGGTTCAATTTTATGAATGCAATATGCCTCATGTTCAACCAATTTTTCTTCCAGGTCATCAAAGGAGATTTGCGTATCTCGTGTCCGAACGGCAGCGCAAACTCCAGAGAGGGCAAGATTCAATCTATTGATCACATATAAAATAATCTCATTAGACTTAAGTGGCTCATTAAAAAGGGATAATTCATCAAATGCCCCTTAATATCAAGCAGATAGGTGGACACACTTCGAGACCCCTATGGCTTTAGAAAATGTTCTCGTAAAAGGAGAATCTGAGAACGCAAAGGCTTCGTAAACTTGATAGACAAAGAATCCTAAAGTTGCCGAGATGTCATTGAGGTTGCAACAAGAGAAGCAATATTACTTGAAAGAGAAGCTAAGAAAGATCCATTTAGTAACTTGTCATGGCGTATCCAAAACTCATAAGCCAAAGTTGAAGATTGAGACGGGCAAATACGAGTGCCATTGACATAACCAATGAGATCATACCCATAGAACAGGTCATCATATTATGCTTTCCGGATAAAGAAGTTTGTAGCAAATTGCTTGATTGGAGCTTGGGTGGAGACATTAATGAAAATGAGATTCGAGAAATTATACATATGTTCATCACTTAGAGAAGCAAATCATTGAGAGATGGCAAAAGAGGACTTGGCCATTAACTCGTGATTAGAAATGACATAAAAGAGTGAAAAATAACAAAAAATATAGCAAACCTAGATGCCTAGAACTTTAGGGCTCTTGATACCATAAAGAATATGTAATAGTATGGAAAAGCATGCAATTGTATTGAAAATTATCAAGCTCAAATACAAGAACATATAAATGTTATGTTAGAATAATTATGTGTGGACTGGGCATAATCAATGGACTCACTTACTGGGTTTCTATGTTTCCAATAATGGAATTAGATACATTGATTAATTATAAATAAAAAGGCCCATTGAAATATCTCTCTCTCTCTCTCAATTATTTGGTGGGCTTATTAGACCAAAGGAACCTGGTACCTCTAGATCAATAAAGTCTTATATAATTAGACTCATCTCTATTTTAAATAAATATTATTATATTTATTATTATTATTATTATTTTGTGTGGTTATAAATATGAGATGAGGCCACTATTTTACAAGATACATTATTATTTTGACTTAAAGAGAAAAATGCTAGGTTGAGAAAGTATATTTCATAAGGCTTTTAACCTGTTTATTATCTTGCTGTAATCAATGGCAAAAAGTAATCAACAATCAGAAACATCAAACCAAGCACTCAATCAATCAATGGTGAACAGTATGTTCATAAATCTATGTGTTATTGAATAACATGATATCTAATTATTTCAACAATGGTATAAAAGATGTTCATGTGTATTCAATTGGCCATATATTTTTTATTTTATTTTTCGGATTGTTAAACTGATTGTGATCGTGTGATAATTGGTAATTTTTGAATTGAATGTTTTTTGATTGAATCTTATCACTGCTATTGCTAATTGATGTTTTACAATTAGATTGATGGCTTAAGATTGAATTAATTTGACCTGTATATTGCTCAGTTCATTTTTTATCATTTAGGATTTTTATCAATTATGTTTCTTTCCAATTTGTTTTAATGTTTTGTTTTAAATTGGAATTGTATATTGGGATTTTCTGTTTATTCATGCCTTAGATTTGTCAATTTTGTCTGAAAGCATGTGAAACACGATCTGGTAGTTTTTTCCTTATTCCTTGAATTTTCAGATATAAATATATATATATATATATTATCATACTTGAATTTTTGAGATATTATTGGCCAAATAAATAATGGAAAATGACCAGATAGTGAACGGTGAGAAAAACCCAAAAACCGGCGATGAAAACTGTGGTCGTACGAGCTTTTCCAGGCAGGTTAACTACACGGGTCGCCCAACCCTGGAACGCGACTCGGTTTCAAAAACCAGCTGAAGAAGATGAACCAAATGGCATGCCGTATGGTTCTGTGGTGACCGTACGACATGGCGTACAGGAGTGACGTCATGATGACATCAGCAAATAAAAAACAACAACATAATTTTATTTTATTTTATTATTATTCTGTTAATGATTATATGTTAATTATGACATAGTAGTGCAAAATGTTTAAATCTTTGCCTATCGTAAAGTTTTGACATGTCGAATCTATGAAGTTGACATAATGGTTTAGGATTTTAAGTACTTGCCTGTCATATGACTTAACTTGCATGTATCATGATTGTCCATTTATTTATTTTCTTTTATGTTTTGTTCGAATTATAATACTAAGGTCCATACGGGTAGTAAGACCATCATGTTGATGGCTTAATTACTTGGTAGGATGCTTAGATTGGTAAGGAAGTTGATTAAATGCCATGAACTGCAGGTTCTTGTTTACTTTGTCGATAACTGGTTCAATGCATTTAGTTGTTGTATTTGGTAAATTGTCCTTACTCGTGTATGGGTCATTTTTTTACGTGCTCTAAGAAACCCTAGCGATTTAAATGTTAATATTTATAGGATGGAGACTGGAAAATGAGCTGGTGCATGATCTTATTTGTGATATGCATGTATTAATATTTCTTATTTCCATAGTTCTGAACATTCTAGGAAATACTCAGCATATGACTGCCATGATGTTTTTGAATGGGACTGATTTTAATATTTGAAAAAAGACTCTTATGTTGAATCTGACAATAATGAAGCTGGACTTAGCTTGAAGATTGATCCACCAGAGAAACTGTAACATCCAGTCCTGAGAAAATAGTAAAAATTCTCAAATTTGACCAAGTTTGACCAGTTGACCAAGTATGGGTCCCACCTTTGACTTTTATGGAAGTTAGATTTTGGCTCGACTGTGGTACCGTTACATAGAGCTCATCGATATGAGTTCGTAAACTAGTAATACGTTCGATTCTGAGCTAAGACCATGAATGTGTTTTCTTGCAAGAATTGTACCTTTATGTATTTTGGGAATGTTCCAAAAACAGACGAATTGCTGCTGAAATTTTTAATAAAATTTCTGGCACTATAGAATATTTCTCCTTTTGATCGATTCGTCCTTATTTAATAATTTCTGGTGGAGTTACTTGACTGCTTAATGGCTTAATAGAAATATTAAGTCATGCAGGCAGGATCTAGGCAAATCGGGTCCTGTCAGAAACCTACTGAAGTGACAACTCCTGAGGCTAGACAGTTGTATGAGAAGTAAGAATACTCAAACAACTGTTGTATGATGTTACTAGAATATTATGTGGAGGATTCCATTTATGCTAGCATTCCCAAAGCTAACAATGCCAAGAGACTTTTTGAGGAAATTGGTAAAAGTTTACAAAGTTTGATAAAAATGACAAGCATCATTATTTGAATTTGCTAAACTAGCCAATGTATGATGGGGTTAGTGGAGTAAATGAATATATTTTGAAGCTTTCATCATACTATTAGAAGCTCAAAGCCATCAAGACTGATCTTGGTGAGGATTATCTAACTTGGTGCATTATGAAAAGTCTTCCTTATCAATTTGACTCTATCAAATCAAGTTATAACACTCAAAAGGTTGAGTGGTCTTTGGATGAAATGACTGCAATATTGGTCAAAGAAAAGGATGACATCAACAAAAATAGGTCAATGTTTGTGGCCATGGTTACTAGAAAAGGAGATAAACCTTTTAAGACTTTTCCTAAGAAGACACAAGGTTTCAAACTCTTTAAGAAGAATGTTTCAAGTACCAATCCTAATTTCTATAGTGGTAATTATTTTAACAGAGGTGGAAAGAATGAATTTTTTGATGGAAAGTGCAATTTTTGCCACAAACATGAACACAAGAAGGTAAATTGTTGGAAATTCAAGATTCAGCAAGAGAAGAAAGGTAAATTTTTGATGTTATAGGGTAATATAATTGAAACTAATATTATTGATGTGCCTATAAATTCTCGGTGGTTAGATATATGAGCAACAATTCATGTTCTTAATTTATTGCAGGAACTAATAAGCCAAAGGAAACCAACCCATCTTGAGCAGTATGTTTACATGGGAGATAGCTCAAAAGTTAAAGTTGATGTTTTAGAAGTAGTCAAGTTGAAATTAGCTACTGGACCTTTTTTGGAGTTGAATAATATTTTTTACATACCTTCAATTAGGAGAAATTTAATTTATGTTTCTGTTTTGGACAAAGTTGGTTATGGTTTTCATTTTGGTGATGGAATGGTTATTTTATATAAATGATTAACTTTGATTGGACATGGTATTTTATGTGGAAATTTATATACACTTGACTTATTTNTTTTCTGATACAGTTTGAATGTTTACTACTTTCAAATTTGGAATGTTAATTTTATATTATGTAAGTTCATCAGTCATATTATGTAAGTGGCAAGGAGGAGGGAGTAGGATGAGCCAGCCCCACATAAAAGGTCCTATGCAGTGAAATGTGGCTATTGTCGAGGCATAGGGCATAACAAAAGGTCTTGTCTAAAAAAGAAAAGAACTTCACATGTAAGTTGTTGATTTTGTTTTTTGTTTTTGGATTTAATGTTGGTTTAAACATACTGGAGACCACTCTCAACCTCTGTCTCAACAGCATCAAGCCTCAACTTTACATCAACCAGTAGGAGAAACACATATTCTCTTGTATTCTTAACCCAATCAGTTCAAGAACAACAGTAGGCATATATGAAGGAAAGTTAATCTCTTTAATTTTTGAAGAATACAGTTTAGGATTGTAATAAGACTTGGACACTTTTTGTTGTATTGAAGAATACAATTTATGTACAAAGTGGATGCAAATTGAGTTTCAATCAAATGATACAGTTTATTATTTAGTAAATGGCGATAGCAGTACATATTGTGCATAGATGCTGATGGTTGTGTCACCTTATTTTTGAGACACAACTTGCATGATAGTGTGTACATAAGGGTTACATCTCTTTGACTTAGCTTAGGATTATATGTCAAGTTCAATATAGGGCTAAGAATTGTGTAGACATCACCTGATGAATATATTTTGTATTATAGTCAATTTATTAATATAAAGTATGGTATTCTCATATTCATAGTTTCAAGCCAATTTTATTTCATATTTATTGCATATGTTATTACACCTACTAATATGCCAAAAAGTAGTATATTTACAAGCATCATAAAAGTCAACACTTGCTGCATATTTTCCAGCTTTTGTACCTTTGCACTGAGATTTTGTACATCATAATTTCTAACTTTTTCCTTCAATCATCTTTGCCTTTCTTCANCAACGTAATGTCCTTATCACGAACATCCATGCTAGAAGAGCGCTCGATGCCCACATCAAATTTGTAAAAGGAAAATTAACTGCCAAGGTTAAAAAAAGTAAGGTTGGCAGATGTGATGGTGTTTTGGATTTGATACATATAGATATTTGTGGACCATTTACTCCATATGCTTTAGGAGGTTACATATATTTTATTACATTTATTGATGATTTCTCTCGTTATGGATACATTGAGCTTATACATGAAAAATCACATTCTTTGAATGCCTTTAAAGACTATAAAGCCAATATGGAACTTAAGAAAAATAAAAAGATAAAAGCTGTCAGATCTGACAAAAGTAGTGAATATTATGGAAAGTATGATGAGACTGGAAGGAATCCTGGTCTATTTGAGAGATTTTTGCATGAATGTGAAATTGATACACAATATACAATGTCAGGCACTCCTCAACAAAATGGTATTGCAGAAAGAAGAAATTGTACACTTTTGGATATGGTCCAGTGTATGTTAGCAAATTCTCATTTGCCAGATTTTTTGTGCGGTGAGGCTTTGAAAACTGCAACATATATTTTGGATCAGGTGCCGAGTAAGTCGATTTCGAAGGCTCCATATGAGTTATGGTCAGGAAAGAAACATATTTTGAATCATTTTCGTGTGTGGGGTTGTAAGGCTGAGGTAAGACTTTATAATTCGCAAATAAATAAATTAAATTCTAAAACAATTAGTGGTTATTTTATTGAATATTGTAGATCTAGAGGTTCTAGATTTTATTGTCCATCTCACACTACCAGAGTTGTTGAATCAGACATGGCTGACAGGACCCAACCCTACTAGATCCTGCCTGCGTGACTTAATGTTTCCATTAAGCCACAAGTAGTCGTTCAAGTCCGATGAGTCACTTTTTCAAACGAAAAAGAACCAACGGACCGAAAGGTTTTTCTCTACTACCAAAAATTTTATTAGAAATTTCGGCAGCATTTCGGCTGTTTCTAACACTCCCCAAAATGCTAAAAGTCATAACCTGCAGGGAAAAACATTTCTATACAAAATTTATTCTACCAGCACGTCTTTCCCACACAATAAACCACATTTCAGTGCACAACCCAACACTTAAACAAATATATTGTCTAAGTATGGTGTAGCTGGACTCAGTCTAAAACTGAGCTGCCTACATACCCTTTCTACAAGGGATCAAGCTACCTGTAGTTCCGATCGCATATTCACGCTAAATATGCCGNTGTTGGTATAACATGGTTTGTGGTGTGTCATGCTTGTATTGTATCCAATTTTAACGTGTTATGCGTGTTCCATGCTCATACTATCTGATCTATTTTATTTTATGTTTGTGAAATATTTGATTCACATGTTCATGAAAACAATTGAATGATATTACAAGTTTGCCACGTCAATAAAGTATTTCTTCCAAAAGTTTAATATAATATATGTTAAGTTAAAGATAAGCTTAAACAGTTAATGAAGAGTTACGCTAAAAATAAACTTTAAATGTAACGGTCTGTGTTTTCACCGTTTGATTTATTTTTAAAATTTAGACTAGCTAGCTGACAAAAGACGGAATCAACGTTGATTTTTTATGCAAGCGAGTTTCAGCTTGAATTTTATCAAGCATAGCGCAGATGCTGCCATTATATTTTCATTAACAACCTATAAGAAGCATAATTAATTTTGATAACCATATAACAATCTCTGTATGATAATAGTTATCATTTCAGGCCAAATTGTTCTAATACGTTTTTATTTTCATCAATATAATCTCATTTTGAAGTATTAAGTGCATATATAACCAACTTCATGATTCCATGCGCATTTATTGTTGATTATCTCTACAGGAAAAAAGAAAAGTGTATGTTACTTGACTGCAAGGAGGACTTAGTTTCCTTGAACGTTCAATTTTGTTTTCCTATTTATTCACTGAAAACTGACATAAGAAAAATGCTATGCCACTTCCAAAAATAAATTTTATTCAATTCCGTGCTTTGCCTACTTAAATAGTGTCAAACATATTAGCTAATTAAAGTTATATGGATCTTCCTAAGTTCCTATACTTTGTTTTCCTGCTTCACTTGTAGTTGATTGGATCACTACAGGAGAAATTATTTTTAGTGGCTAAAAGGTTTGTCGCTAAAGGTAAAATTCTTATCGCTGAAGGTTTCAGAATTCCGTAGGTAACTTCAGCGACAAAACAAGATAATTGTCCTCCTCTCTTCTCTTATTTTTAAATATTGGAATAAAGAGTATTTTATTTATATTGGGAGTAGGAGATTCATGGTTTTTACCACTGTTGTCCTGATAGGGACATTAAAGAGAAATAATTCTTTAATAATACAAATAAATTACACAAAAAATCCTCCAATTTATTAACATTTACATATAAATAAGCATTGATATTAAATTATTAAAAAGTTACAAGACAAGAAAATTTATGCACGAGTCAAATTACCCTAAATTACTTAAATGCGCATAATTTATATAATTAATATTATTCATAATATTTTTTTTGAAGACATATTATTTTGAATATTTAAACAGTAAAAAATGGATTAAATTATTTGAAAAATTAATAATAGGTATGCCAAAAGGGTTCTTTTTTGTTTTTCAAATTAAAAGTAAAATAATTATTAGTATTACTGATGGAAAAGAAAGTTTGAATCCTAATTAAGATATACTTCTAATCTTAGTCGGAAAAGCGTTTGAAATGAATTCTAAGTCTCACACTATATATATATATAACACTCTATATATATAATTATAGTTCTAATTAATAAGAAACAAAAATAAAACAAGTACACCAGCATGGCCGATCCTTGTATATTTTCCAGCCTTCCAAATGCTATCTTGGATGACATTCTTTCACGAACATCGCTCAAAACTGTAGCTCGTTGTAGATTGGTTTGCAAAGAATTAAAGCACGCCACGTACCGCATCAATCTCTCGAAACTTCTCTCACAGAGAACCGACACATTATCCGCACTCGTCTTCCATTCAAGGCACTCTCGAAAAGCTTACTTCATGCACGTAGTTGATAACGCAAAAGTTGGTATAAAAAAGGATCAGATAAGGTCTTTTGCCAGTGATTTCCGCTAGCGATGAAGTCCAAATCCGGTATTCTACTTTGCGAGAAGGAAGATTCCCTCACTCGCTATTTTGTTTGCAAGCTCACAACCAAACAATGCCAGATCCTACCCCATCCAAATTCAAACACCATCAGTGCTTTAGCACTTGGTATGGTGGTTTTGAAGTCTTCTAGACCGAATAATAATGATAATTATAATCTTATTCGCTATAAGATTGTCAGGCTCTTTTTCAACCCATCAGATACTTGTGCTCTATGCAGGTCTCTTTGCTGCGAGATATTCGATTCGGACAGTTGGTCATGGAAACAATTGAATGATATTCAAAAGTTGCATCGCTCGGCCAAAGAAGGTTTTAATAAGCCTTTGGTTTCCGCCGGCGGAAAGTTATACTGGCTTCTTAGTTGTAATAACGAAGACGAGATATTCGAGTTTGATCCCGAGAATGAGAGTCGGAAATTCATGTCCTTGCCCGACGAGCTGCGTGAGAGGGAAGTTTTGAAGAGAATGGCGGTTGTGGAGTGTGAAGGTGGGGTCGGTTTGATTTGCATAAAATTGGAAGAGAAGGCACGCATGGAATTGTGGATTAAGGTTGAGGTCAAAAGTGGCAAAATATTATGGAGGAAGACTCAGAGCGTTTGCGTTAGAGAGATTATGAAATACAATCCAAAAGTTTATGCTCTTGCTCTCCGTCACAGTGACGTTGCAGTACTCGTGGACGGATATAAGAAACTGGTACTCTATGATTTTCAGGATGGTAATATTTATTATCGTACTTACCCAGAGCGTTTGGTTCCTAGGAATTTTCACCTTCTGCAGTCAAATTTTGAACCTGTAAATTTACTATCAGAAGAATCGCCTTGGTTAGTGCCTTGCTGCCTTATCTGTCTTATTCTAGTTTTTGGTTTCGAATTATTGTTTCCTATTTTTAGTGCATTAAAATACTGATTAGCTTGCTCCGTTAGTCAAATAAACATTTTGTTGCGATGAATTAATAGTTTCCACGGTAGATGAAATATGCAACATATATATATATATAATCGATGGCTTCAGAGTTTTATCAAACAATATTGCAAAGCTTTTGCTTCTTAATGTGGCACTAGACCAAAAGTGATGATCGATGACGATCATTTAACTAGTAACAAGGGAACAGATCGTCATGAAGAAAACTCTGAAAGTCACATAATTATGCAATCATGATATTGCTCGCTGATCATGTCCTCATTACGCTTCTAGTCCAATAAATATTAATTTCCGTACAAAGCCAATTATAAGAGCCCATGTGGCACTAATAACGTATCATTAATTTTTAAAGCCCAGTTGACCGTTGCAAAGAAGAGGTATTAACGTCATTAAAGACCAATTTATTGTGGCTCATTACAAACTAATGTCGTATCAGATTATGAACATAACTGATGTTCAAACAGATTAATAAAAAGAACGGGGATAACATACCAAAAGATGGTCCTTAATAAATAAAAGAGTTTTTTTAAGCTACTGTGGAAAAGTTCAAAATTTAAACTTTTTTCAAAAGAGCTATTAGAAGTTGTTAAACAAAAAATATTCAATAAAAATAAATTAAAATAGCAATACGACAACAAAAATTAAGTTTATGTAAAGAATATAACTGATAAGGAATCACAATCTCATAGCACGTTATAAAAAATATATATAAAAAAAAGTGCAAAATAAATTAATAATAAAATGTTTGGATTTAAAAAATAATAATAATGAAAAGAGGTATTCGCTAGATTTAGCCTTGATTTCATTCACAATTTGCCTCTTTTACCTCACTTCAATTAAATCTTTATCAAGAACCAATTAATTCTTATTACTCTACTGCAAATAGAGAATTAGATAATTACAAACACTCTATCTTTTAGAATCCTAATAAAACATAGGCAGTTATTTTATCAATTATAATTTAAAAATCTCTTAACATATATTATATAAGTCACATATCCCTATAATCATCTTCTGCTTTTTTCCAAACTTAAATAAATAAAAATTGGTGGACATGGTCGATCCTCCTAATTTTGCTGCTCTTCCAAAAACTGTCTTGGATGACAATCTTTCACAAACATCACTCAAAACTTTAGCGCGTTGCATGTTGGTTTGCAAAGAATTGAAGCAGGCCACATACCGCTTTAACTTGTCCAAACATTAATTTTCACAAAGAACCGATATATTATCCGTACTCATCTTCCATTCAAAGCACTCTCGAAAAACTTACTGTGTGTACATCGAAAAAGCAAAGGCCAGTATCAAAAAGAGTGACACAAGGTCTTTGTGATTGATATCTGCCAGCGATGTAGTTGAGATCTACCAAATCTGGAATTCTACATTTCACGAAGAGCAATTCTGATACTTTTGTTACCAAGTATTTTGTTTGCAAGCTCACAACTAAGCAATACGAAGCTATACCTGGTCCAAATTCAAAAAACAACATCAATGTTCTAGCAGTTGGTATTGGTGATGACCACGGGGAGGGGTGGGGTGGCCTTCCCCGCTTTTTGGCCGTTTAATTTTTTATTCTCCATCCCTAAACCATTCTTCATTTATTTTGAATCAAACGGCGGGATTCCCAATTTATTCATTTAAATTAAAATAAAAAAATTAATTTTTAAATATGTATTTTATTTTTAGCAATAAATATATATATTATTTACAATTATATATAAATAACACGATTATATTATATAATTATGATATTTATAAAACATAAGTTCATATAAAGTATGCATATATGTGTGTGTATATATATATATATATTTAATTATAATAAAATATATACTAAAAAATAACTATATAAACGAGGCAGGTACAGACGATGAATACAATTTCCGTCTTTGATCCTGACCTAGGGCAAGCATCCTTGCCCCATTCTCCGTCCGGTTTCCCATTTAAATGGGGAATCTCCGCCCTATTAAGGGCAGGTCTCTGCAGGATCGGGTTAAACAGGAATTTTTGCTATCTCTAGTTGGTATGGTGGCTTTAAGGTCTAGACCGTCCACACTCAATAATCCTCTCTATAAGATTGTCAGATTCTTTTTTAGTGCTTTATTCTGTTGCCAAAAAAAATAAAAGAGAGTGTGTTCTATATAGGTCTTCTCTTTGGTGTGAGATATTTGATTCAGATACTTGGTCATGAAAACAATTGAGTGACATTCAAAGGTTGCATATTTAGGCCAAATAAGGTTTTAATAAACTTTTGGTATCCCCGAGAGAAAAGTTCTACTGGATTATTAGCAGTGGCAGTGTAATAAACTACTACATTACGATTTTCAGGATGGTTATTTCTCTTATATTAATTACCAAGATCATTTGGTTCCTAAAGATTTTCACCTTCTGCAATCAGATTTGGAACCTGTAGATTGGCCAGTAAATGCATCACCTTTGGAACATGTATAGTGTTGGTGAATCCATTTATCTTTCCCGGCTTTATGTTTTGCTCCTGATATTGGTGCATATATTTCCACTTGTACATTATTGGATTATTACCTAGAAAAACCACTCGTCCTATTCTCTCACAAACATAAGTCAAATCACTATTGCGTATTTTAAGAGTAGAATAATACATTACTTTTATTTTATTTTATCTTGGGTTGGTGCATTTATATAATTCTTTTGCTGTCTTTGGCAGAAACCCAATATTATATATAATAAAACACATGCTGATAAACAATGAAATTCTGGCAGCTAAATATATTTATAAAGAAGTAATCTTCCATGGTCAGTTTCTTTCCTTGCATGAAACTGGGCAGACAACTCATTAACTTTGGTTTACTATGAAGTATTAAATCAAAGAAAATATCTCTTTAAAAATAATATTTTGCATCAAAACTTCATAACAGTGCTAGAAGTCCAGATATAATGTCAATGAAAATGCCTCTTTGAAGTACAAATACACTCTGGGTATGGGTTTTCATAAAAAATTTCTTCAGTCCTGAAACGTCCTCGACCTTTGATTCCTTGTATTGGACCTTTTCTTTTCCTTGGAGCTCCTTGTCTGCAATATTGGTAAAACTCTAAGTCCTGTTTCAACTCAAAATTTTGTTCTATGAGGTCATTTATTTAAAGCATCGAATTTTGTTCTAACAAAAAAGGAAAAGCTTTCTTTGGGGCAATTATCACTTCCATTTTTGGTAAAACATAAGTATAATACCATCAATGAAGGTTAATAGGAGTTGAATAAAAGACCATACAGATAACCAAGCGCTAATACCATGTCAAATCACAATCAACTCAATATATTAAACTGATAAAAAGTGGATCTAACTATTTATATCATGTTGGCACACACTAAACAACTTACCAAACTAACGTTTTAACTTTTTTTGTTCTCAAAAACCAATATTGCATTTCCAAACAATACCATGTGTAAAGTTTCTTTTTTCATCAAATACTTCCATTACCGTATTGACTTTTGAATTATAATTTGCACATTTACGAACATCTGACATATGGTTTGCATCGCTAATTTGGCGGATTCAAGTCCCTTACACCAGAAAACCTTGAAAAGTCTGGATTGCAATTTCATATGGGATCTAGCAATATCTATATCTACCTTCCCCTTAAAATAGACATCCTGGCAATGAAAATAGAAATTAGCTTGGAGTTACCTATCCTCGTGCATCTGCTGTACAAGATGAGACAACATAGATCGTTCCAGCTGTCCACTTTCAAGCATATCAAAAACATCAACAAGTCCTTTCCTGGAATCAAATTCAATAGGCACAAAATAAATAAAAAATATACTCTATGGTAGAAGTAATAGAATCATGTTTGAAGAAAACTAGTAAAAAACTTATTAGATTATTCATCCAAAAACAAAATACTGATTAGTTTCCTCCATTTGGATAAGAAACATTATGTTGCAAAAAAATCATTTCCACAGTAGATGAAATATCCAACATATTAATGGCTTCGAAGGATTCACACGATGCAATCCTCAAAAAATAAAAAGGAAACAATCCTCATGGAGATTTTTAGCCACCAGCAGCAATAGAAAAATAACACTCTGTGATAAAATCATCCAATTTAAACTTCAGTTTGCTATCATTAAATATGAAAATACACAGAACCCAACAAACCAAAAAAAGTACAAACCTAATCACAGACTTAATCAGTGAAAATTAGTCTTATGGTGCAGGTTGTTTCTACGAATTTCTAAATTATGGTGAAGGCACACATGCATAAAGCAAGTAACATCCCTGCCAAAAACAAATACACAAAATCGAAGCCTTGAAGCATTTCAACCAATTAATGACATGGGGTTCACAAACTAGAGCAAATCAACTAGTAAAACACTTGGCCCTGACTAATTATTACCTATCTGGGGAAATCGTCTTGCGGTGACCTAAGAATCTGCGGTGCCCCTCAACAGCTCTTGCCATATTACCAGAATATGATGGAACAAACACATCGCTTTCAATGGAGATAATGTAATCAAGGGCTGCAGTCTGTGACGCATGGTTGGCAAATGGTCTTAGCTCGTCCTGGGTAGCAAGCATTTCCTGTCAATCAATTAAACTATCAAATATCAGCAGATTTCCAGTCATCGAGGCTATTTATTCAATGTAATTAAACTACAAAAATATTGACAAACCTTGAAAACTACATTTGGGAAACGGGATGTGAGCTCTGAAAGGTGAGTCTTGCCACCATAGATTTCCCCAGCAGCAATATAAATTGGCGTTGATGGAGGATAACCAAGAGCTCTAAGAAATATTCCCACTTCCTTGGGTGTTAGCGGACAAAAGCCGCCTGCCCTTTGTTCAGTTGAGTTTATCTTTTTAACCTTCCAATGCTTTGTGTTTTCCCTGGAAAACAGAAAAATATAAATAACTTATTGAGCCTGTTACTGTTTTATTTGCATGTGAAACTAAATTATGAACGTCTTCTAAATGAGATTCTTGCAACGCCTCTGTCAGCTTCTAAAAGCTTGTACTTTCTTCGTAAAGCTCTGAACCTTACATCCAATTCCAGACTGCAAATACACATTGTTCCGCCACATCCCACCTTCACAAAATCTAAACTAAAAAGTCTCATAGGGACCAACCACCAATTTGTTGACCAAGAAAGAAAAAAGATCAATAACCAATTAGCATCCAAAAGATCATCCTAAAAAGTGACAGAATACTGTTGTCAGAGTACTAGATCACACGAAAGATTTTTTGCTTCATTTGCAAGCTAACCTTAAACTCTTGCTACATTGTTTTATACCCCAAAATTTGCACATTACCCTAACCCTTCACTTAAAATAAAAGCTTCATTCTAGAAAACCATCCTGCCCAAGGAAAAATCACCTTTGATTAAGAATAAATTGTCTAGAGATCCATATGAAAAACCAGGATACAATTGCTAGAAAGCTATAAAGAAAACTACGAAAAAGTAAAACAAGTAATTAGACTAAGGCCTTTAGAGTTGACCTAGATTCCCAAAATTAAAATCCAATTTACAAGATGATAAAAGCTTTTTCTATAATTTACAAATACTCAATTTTAATTCCAAAGAAGAAGAAAAAACACATTAACAAATTCGAATTTTGAAACAAGATGAGAAAAAAAAAAAAAAAAAAAAAATCCAAAATCTGAAAATTGTAAAGGTTTCACTATTTTGAAAAAGTCAAACTTCAGAAAATCAAAACAGCATGCACTTTTTTGCTTCCTCTCTTTTTTCATAAGTACAGTTAAGGGGTTGATTTCCTTCATACATACACACAATTACAGACTTCTCACCTCATTATTCTCAGGTCTTCAGATTCTGCATTGGTCAAGCCATAAGTACAACCAGTATAAGACAGCATGTCTTTCTCATATCTCAGATGAAGCGATATGTATTTTCCTCCACGTGCCCTGAGCCGCTCCACCAGCTTCTGTGGTGTCACCGTCATGCATGCTCAGAACCTAATGCAACAGGAAGCCCCATAGGAGACCTCTTAAATGCATCAATACTTAAATGAAAAACATATCTAGTCTTGTTATGATGCATAACAAACTAGTCAAGTGCAACTGTATGCTTCATTGAACCATTTTACATCATCTAAAGTTTTGACCAACTCAACTTCTATCTTCTACAAAAATCCAAATATTTCAGCAATTAAAGTAGAAATCAGATATATAGTAAATGGCATTTAGCTAGTCACTATACAGCTATGTGACTTAGACTCTTCATTCTTTCCCACCATACCCGTGCGGATACTCAAACACTGAAAAGGGTATGGCTGTTGGTTACTCTGAATACATGGAAAAAAAATTAAAAAATAGACATATTTCGACATCTGGATGCCCAGCACTGCACCCGAGTCCAAGCAACATAGCTAGACAGATGTAAGCCAAAAACAAATATTCAAAACATAGATTACAGTAGAGAGATATGCAATCCAAAGAGAAAGCACTTCAAACCTTTCCCAGATTTTCAATTGGGGGAGCAAAGCGTAGGGCATGATATAGAGCACGGCACCTCAATCTCTGGATATCAAGAGGAAGTCCATTGTTTGCAAGTCTAGAATCGGACTTCGCAACATGAACCACCTGAATAAATCAACTTGAAAGTTATCCTGGAGTGTACTTAGGAATAATATCCAACAGATTCTAATCACCACTTGTGTAGCTACCATTTATTCTTGAATATACTCAGCTATCCAAATAAATAAGGAACAAGACTTAGAAAACAAAAAACAAATATATTCAAGTATGACCTCAAAATAGCATAAAAAATGTAGCTAAACAAGACCATTACAAGGAATTTGGTCCCTAAACTTAATTTTAGCCAGCACTAGCACTGAAAACCATCGAGTTTGTCTCACATATTATTTAAACATAAGTATTTTTATCATGTACACAAGATCTAAGATGGATTTATGCTATTGAATGAATAGGTACTGTCAAATTCAGAAAACTTAGTCACAATTTTTATTATTATTATTTTGGCATGGTCCCATTTACCATTCTATTCCCAAAATATATATAGTTATTGTATTTTCAGACCACAAGATTGCTAGAAATTAGTAAAAACAAGATAATAATTAAATTTATAAAAACAAGGTAATAATTAACTTCTTAAAGAAGAAGCTAGGCTGCTGGAAAATGCTCTCTAGAACCACAGTCTACAAGTTCACCTACGAAAGGTGTTTACCTGGTGGTCTTTCCATAGTTGCGTCAACTCTTCATAGTAACTAACACCGGACCAGGAAACGAAATGCTTCCTGGCGCGAGGAAGACCTTCCAACTCCTTGGGGAGCTCCTTGACAATCTGGATATCTCCTCTTAAGGTTTCAATGAAATGAAGTTCATCAAATATATCTGCAAATGTACTGAGTATATGCCAAAAAACAAACAGTTTAGTTAACCAAAGTAAAATATATTAAGAAACACAAAAAGAAAAGGAAAAAGGAAAGTTACTCCAAAAATGTTAAAAATGGGAGTAGCACACTTGAGACTACCTTGAGTCATGCCAGAAAGAACGTTTATCTAGTTGAGGAATGACTAATGTTGCATTCATAATGCGCGCCACAGCCACCATATCTGATATCTACAAGAAAAATTATTGTCACTAAAATTTAAATGAAAAATTAAATTCAGAAAAAGGAACCAAAGCAAAAATGAGTACAAACTCAAACCAACCAAGAACGTATAAACATCCACATTTAGAGAGAAAAAGAGAAACAGCATTAACACAACAATTGTCATAGGTATATGGCATTGATATTCAATTTCATAAATGTTGGTGAATTGGTTTTGGATACTCTTTGAGTTAGTGGCTCAAATAGCATTTGATGAACAAAGCTATTACTGACAAAGTTGCAATTATAGAATATGAGAGTCCCCATCGATATGAAATTCATGAACTTAAACTGATGACAGGTTAAGTTCATGAATTTCTTGACTCTCATCGATCTACATTGTAAGACATGTTGCTAATGAACAAATACGTGTAATTTCTTATCAAGGAAAAATACAATATGCAGTTCATGCACTAAATAAGAAGCAATGGTTCATTTTACTTATACTACATAACAAATTTCAATTCATATAAAATATACCAAATAATTGCCAACAAAGAATTGTACCATACCAACAGTTCATTCACTAAATAAGAAGCGTTGACAGATTATTTTCCTACTATGTATTAGAAGTTTTAATTATTTTCCTTTATACGAAGTACAAATCACAATTACAAGTTTCAATAGTTCATTCTCATAACTCTATAGCTTAAAAAGTACAAAAAAACACACATTACAAGTTAACCAAACTTCATATTTTTTCCCATTGATCCAAACTGAGTGTGTTTCATAATCATTCTAAGTCATACATTTTAAAACTGACGTTGAGATGAGTTACATTAGGGATCAAATTAGCTTCTTACCTTCCATTTGGGCATTGTCTAGAAAGAATTCCCAAATTGGATCCAAAATGGACAGGTTAGTTCAAAGATGGCCTTAAAAAATAAATAATAAATAATAAACAAATAAAAATAAATAATAAATAAAATAATAAATAAAATAAAAAAAGATTTCCATGCTTAATTTGTGTTGGAGGATGTTCAGTTAGCTTTTGTTTTATTGTTGTTTTCTTGTTTTGCTTTTGATCTTTTGAGGATTTATCACCCTTTATTTACGTACTGTTTGATTTTTATTTTAAATAAAGTTTTAATTATTACAAAAATAAAAAGAAAATTGGTAATGAGATCAGACGAGGTGTTGAACTTATATGTGATCCAATTGATAATTTATAATTCATTTTGCAACAAACTTATATATGAAAAAGAAAACGAAAAGTAATTGTGTCACCTTAGTAAATAAATAGATAACACAGTTAGTCAACATAAAAGTAGTCTCTTCTACAATGCTATACAATAAAATATATATATATATATATGTTGTAAATACTAACTGTGATCATAATAGCAAGTTAGATTATTGTCAGTGAATATTTCAATTCTCCTCTCAAAAATAATTAGTGTTACCAGAAATGATAACAAGTCTCAGAACATGAATCATTTCCTTTACAAAGAGGCATATGCATTATGTATATCACTATCCAAACAAGAAATATTAAAAACTATCAAAATTCTTTAAAATATTTACAATTCTGCATACAAGCACAGATAACTAAATATTAAAAATTACTGAGCAACAACCATCAAAGAAACTACATATCTAGAAACTTACACCAGTACGCATCTGATTTAGTCCTCCATTACTTCTCACAGTCATGTATCGGTCTGAACCTATTGCAGCTGACACTGTAACATATTAAGGGAAGAATATTTTTATACATATTCATATATAAATATATATATATATAGAAGAGAGAGAGAGAGGAGAACATGTGTACAACAACCTATATGCCTATCTGAAACATAGATAAGCTCAAGGGTAGAGAAACATTTGAGACTGAATGCACATGTACAACAATCATATGGCGTGTATGGGGGCATGCACTAGCATGCTTGATCTGCATGTGTACACATCTCATTTTGGAAATCTGTGTGTAATAGAGGTAGTGAGTGCACATTCCACTTAACAAAGGATTGATGAACCTAAAATGAATGCAATACCAAACTAGCTTTCTCAGTTCAAATACAACAAAACCACTTAGAATACCACATAGAGGATCAAAACCGTCAAAAAAAAAAAGAAAAAAAAAAGATGGAAGAAGAAGATGGGTATATCAAGAAATTGGTTAACAAGCAATTGTAGAAAATAGAAATCAATAAAATGTAGCAGTATAGATCACATTAATCTTTCTTCGATCCAAAAAATGTGCATAACTCATAAAAAACTGTAACATACATTGTCTATAAGATTCAAACCTTTATATTTAGCAGTTGGCTCGATGCATTGATGTAGACCATGGCTAAATGGTACATCCCAAAGTTGCTCATCCGACATTTCCACAGTCGAAAGTTGATCAACCTATTTATACAACCAAAACATAAATAAAAAGAAAAAGCAGAAGTATTATTAAATGAGTACCAAAAATATTTGAAAAACTAATTTATATAATTGGCTAACTACCAAAGCATGCAAGATAGTTAGCCAATGAGCTTGATGCACTAAGACATTTTCCCTTTGCAAGACAATATTTAAGGAAAAAAAAATATTTTACTAAATATTTGTCGGGGAGAAAGATAGTTTACCCGTAAAATCTGTTGTTCTGAAAAATTAAACTCTGAAGAGAAGATCTTTTTTTTCTTTTTTCCTTTTTTGTAGTTTGAATGCTAAGGTTAAATTACTGATGACTGAGATACTCCAGTTTGTTAGTGGAAAACTAAAATAGAGGAGACTAACCAAAATGTACTCCAATTTCCAAAAAACTGACAAAATGGCATCTAATTCTATTAAATTGCACACCACATTTATGGAGAGGGGAGCTTGTTTCTTCTTTTGTTTATTCTTTTTTAGTGATTCATGTAAATATTTTGAAATCTAGTGGATTATCACCACATTCTACAGTCAAAAACTTCAGCCAAACTAAAATTGATCTAAAAGGTACTTCTTCAGCAACAATTAGAAAGCAACAAATTCATATTAGGTTTCTCTCTTCTCTTTCCTATTCCTTCTTTTCTTCTTTTTTCTTTCTAGGTTGGAGGGTGCTTGAGATTAGCCAAACAAAAAAGCATTCACTTCGTAAACCCATAAACAAAAGAAAAAGAAATAGAACACTTTCAAATTTTTAAAGTTCTACCAGAACATGTATCAATGAATTTCTCTCTTTCTTTCCCAGATTCTTCAACTGAATGAATTCCACAAGAACGACTTATAGCGGGTGAAAAGGCTTCCCAACTAAATACGTTTATCAATTTCTTTCCTCTGATCTTTAACAGACATAGATCCAGTTTCCATTACCCTCTCCAATTAAAACTCTCTAGCCAATCAGCTAGCTAATGCATACGAAGTTTCGAACACAATGACCCACTTCAAGAAATTGCAGAGATCAAAGCACAAAACTATAATTTCAAAACTCAACCACAGCTACCAATCTACAAGTATACCATCGAGAAAAGTAAAACCCAGTTCTCCAAATTACCAAAACAATATTTATTTGAAGAAAATGAAAAACTGAGTACCTGATTGAGAAGAGACTCTCTGGAAAAATAGGGGTGTTTCTGTTCATCTTCGAAGGAATTCCTTGTATAAAAGAGGAATAGGAGAATGGAAAATGCAAATAAAAAGAAGATCTGAAGAGTAATGGTAAAAGGGGATGGCTTTCTGGAGAAAATTCTTGCAGCAGCAGAGGAGAAGATGGTAGTCCTCGATGATTGGTGGGTTCCTCTGATAACCATTTCAGCTTATTATGAAAAATAGATCTTCTTCACCTTCATTTTCCTCCTTTTCCAACAACTCTTGTACGTAAATTTTTACTCGATAATTCTCTGCTCAACGATTCAGGAAGATAATTCACACAAAATAAATAAATAAATAAATATTGGCATGTTTGGACTCTAAATTTTATAAGATTGGCATTTTGCATCTTAAACTCTTTTTAGCAATTTGCATTTTGAAGTAATAAAAGCTTTGCACTGTGCATTTATTTGTTCTCATAAAATTAATCAGGCGCTGCCTACGTGACTTTATTTGATGGATAAAATTGTTTTTTATGGTTGAAAATATAACTGGTTGGTAAATTTTTTAGTTCAGAGTGCATAATATGAAGAAAAAATTTAGCGTAACGTTTAATCCTGATAAAGTTTAAAGTGCAAACATATAAATATTTATGTCAGATTATAAATCAACTTTTATATATATAAACTAAAATTTTACATCTTGGGTGCAAAGTGCATTGGTCTCGATGTTTCTATTTAATTACACACAATGTTACTTATATACGGATCATTCTACCTAATAGAAAATGTTACTATTTTATCAAGCTATCCAATATCAGACATGTTACTCATTTTGAACTAGTGTTACTAATTTCATACCAATTTTTGAACATATTACCCATTTTTGAACCATGTTACTTGTTTTCAAACCAATGTTACTCACTTAAGAACTAATATTACTTTTTTTTGGACCAATTTTACTCATTTTCGAACATGTTACTCATTTTAAAACCATGTTTGAGAGTACACAGCTCAATTAAGACTTGTCTGCGTGACTTAATTTGGAAAATTAAGTCATTAAGCATTCTTACCAATGTTGTGGTCAAGAATTCGATGAAGGGGTGTTTGTCTCATTGTGAATAGAAGTGGATCGTACCTTATGCAAAGACCTTGTTGTCTGCAGAGAAAGCAAGTGTCAATCTTCTGACATGGTCCATTGTAGTGTCTGCTACAACTATCACATGTTGAATGTAAAGTGTTCCCCAACAATGACCTCGAATGTGACTACTACACTGTTTAAATATTGTTGGCCTAAATCACGACGGTAACTACTCGAGCAAGCTCTTTACAAAAAAAAAAAAACTACTCGAGCAAGCTATGCCATATCTAAAATTGCATAGGCCAAATCATGCACTACTAAAATTGTATTCCTCAATATCAGGTATGAAGTGTAGGATGCACCATTTTTGCATAAGGCTATCTTGGAAATGGCCCTTTTAGGAAACTTTGCATCCTTTAAACGATCATCTACAATCAGTATAAGGTAGTACTTGACTAACTCTCGAAATCTCTGCTCTTAGTTTGATACTGACATAGTACCTATACCAGACTTATTCTCTTCTTTTTCTCATGGCACTCCATGCCTTCATCAAGGATCTTCTCAAAATCTCTAAGTTAGGTCAAAGCCATCTTTCAAGATCTTGAACACTCACAAAACTTAATGCTACGAGCCTCTTAGCTATCTCTATATATGGTCAGGAGATACTAGTTCTCCCAAACGTCTAAGCTAGACGCTTCAATCGTTCATGCTCACTAGCCGACTTCATTGAGTATTTAACCATGGACTTCTGAACTTGGTTCTATCACGTCTTAACAATATTGTAAGATATTATTTATATGAAAAATTGTGAAATAATACACTTAAAACGAGAATAGAGTCGACAACAATGTGCAAATCCCTAGGAAGATAAATTTATGTTTTAATTCCAACTTGACAAGACCTAACCGAACTGAGTCCTGCATGCATGACTTAGTTTTTCAAAATTAAGTCATTAAGCATGTTGAACCAATTTTTATATGTTGACAATTTTCCATGATTCAAAACACTCAGTTGTATTTTGCGTTAGTTTCAGTCAGTTTTAGATCATTTTAGAGCTTCAAGAATAAATCTTAGTTAGGAACCGTAAGTGATTTAAAGACCTCATTGCATGTCATTAAGTTATTAGGTACACACTTTGCATACTTTTTGTTTTAAGCTAAATCCAAGCTTGTTTTTCATCTATTTTCACAACTATTATTGGATTTATTGTTGAAGTATTTTGACTTAGAGTTAAACTATTTTTATAATTTTTCTAGAAGTCAAAATGTTTTTTAAGCATTGTTTGAAGTTCAATCCTTTTATTTTTATTTCTCGAACCGAGAGATCCATGAATACAATTGTTTGAACACTAAAGCAAATTTTTAGATTTGATGCCACCATTCAAAAAATAACAATAATTATTCGAACAATGTAAGTTACTTTGCAGATCTTATTAAAACTCTTTGTCGTCACTTGGGAAAATAAAAGGAGAGAAGCCCTAAACACCATTGATGACCACAACAAAGATTTTAGTGGCTTTTGAGTGTGATGGATCTTAAAGATCAAATCTAAACACTTTTTCTTCATAATTTTCATCATGAGTTGACTATTTCCAAGTTTTATTTTGTTTTCTCTTCATTTTGTTCTTGGATTTTTTTGTTTTTTATATCTCCACTTAGTGAGAGAAACCTATAGGTTTGTTTACCTTCAAATTTCTTAAAATACAATCATTTTAACACACTTTTGCTACAATTTTTGAGATTTGTCACGACAAAGGCTTGGAGGTGATTTGTCTTTGCAAAGCAGACTATTGCGATAGTAATGGAGTTGTGCCCCTGTGAAAAAGACAGTTGCAATGGTGGAGCAGTCTAAAGTTCATGGAGTTCAAGGCTAGGAAGTTGAGTGACCAACTGCCATAATGGCTAGAGACGTCAATAGATCACTTCCACTTTGAATCTTGTTATGTATGGTGTTATTTTAAAATAAAACATTTTAATACATGAATATAATTATGCTTTAATGTCAAATGAGGCTGACCTAGTTGGGTTCTCATTTACACCTATACCAGATAGGTCGCAAATTTGAGATACACTTGAGTAAACAAATTAAAAAAATTATTATATTCTTTTCCTTGAAATTAATAAAAATATAAAAAAAAATAATGATGCTTTAATAATATCTTTTTGGGTAATTTATTACTCCTAGAATGATTTTTAAATTAAAAGAACCATACACTATAAGATTTTTAAAACACTTTTATATATGTAATCAAACACTAAAATGAATTTTTAAAGTCTAATTGTCTTTTAGTACCTTATAAAATTAAATTTGTTCACATAGAAATATCTACAATTAATGTGTGCAATTGATAGACTGTAATTTAAAAAAAAGTTGCACATTTATCTAATTCAGTTAAAGTCACGTGTAAAATTGATTTCTTCATTTTTTATTAAACCAAAAATTAAAAAAAAAAAGACTAAATGCACTTTAGTACCTTTTAAAATTGAATTTGTTTACATTGGAGTCTCTACAATTAATTTGTGCAATTGATACTTTGTAATTTGGAAAAAATTGCATATTTATCAAATTTAGTTAAAATTGACAGATTTCATTAACTTAGAGGTCATGTGCTGGTTTCTTCATTTTTAGTTTGTACCAAAAATTAAAAAAATTAAAAAAGAAAAAAGAAAAGCCATAAATGAATTTCAAACTTTTTTTAAAAAATTTTTGGTACAATAAAAAAACCAATTTTGAGGATTACATGTTGTGCACGTGACCTCTAAGCTGACGAATCTGTTAATTTTAACTAAATGGACAAATGTGCAATTTTTTTCAAATTACAGGATATCAATTGTACAAATTAATTGTATAGACTCCTATGTGAGCAAATTCATTTTTAGAAGATACTAAAGTGCATTTAGATAAAAAAAAAAAAAAAGGAAACAAAAGTTTGAAATTCAATTATGGCTTGAAACAATATCGTATCCTAACAAAAAACTCCCCCCATCTGTCAGGCAGCAATGTGCTCCTCTCTTTGTTAGTGAGATTTTGAAATTCAATTAGGGCTTGAACACAAAGAAAGGATTAGGGGCAGGAGAGAAATTGGGGAAATTTGGAAAAATCTGTAAGAAAATTGTAGAAACTTGAAGAAATGGGTTAGAAGCGTAAGAGAAATTTGTGCTGGTATTAGGTTCATGAATAATGCAAGGGACAAAGTGGACGAAGAATGTAATTTATGAAATCAAATTTGTGATTTCGTGATTTGTGATTTATGCTCCAAAACTGGACGAAAAATGCAGGTGTGGGTTTTTTCTCTAAAAATGTATGGTTAATGGCTTTAGGGTTAGTGAAGGTTGAAAGAATCTTTATATGCAGTCTATTTTGTGTGTTATGTAGGTCACCTTGTATTTTCTGTTGTCGGCATATGGGTCACATTTTTTGTTTAGGGTACTACCTTTTGTGGTGTGAGAGTTACTTGTTTACTCCTCTCAAACATACTTTAGAGCTTTTTGTATTGTTTTTTATGGTCATTGTCAATGGTTTTGACTCAAACTTGCTTTTATGGTCCTTGTAAATGGTAGTTAGTTTTATTTTTATTTTTTTGCCTATTTATTGTATTTTTGTTTTATCAATTGTTTTTGTCGTTTTGAAAGAAAAAACATTATCGTGCACAATTAATGGTAGTTGGTTGGCTAATTGAATTCTTTGATGTTGTGCTTTATTGGAGATGCGCTTTATTGGAGATATATAATTTTGATATTATATTGGAGATGTGCTTTATATCATATTGCTATTGTGATATTATATCATTGTTCTGCTTAATATTTTGTTTTCCTTTTCTTTTCTTTTTTGGTTATGGTGCTACTGCCTTTTGTGGCGGATGATGTTGGCAATCTTGGATACTGTTGTTTGTATAGGAATTAGGAAGAAAGACAATATATAATAAGTTTTGGGTATTGATGGTAATCTTTTTTTTCTTTTCTTTTTTGTTGCTTAGCTACACCTTTTATAATAGGATGCGTTTATATATATTAACCTATGTTTTCCATTATGTTATGAGACAATATAAAGACAATATATATGATAGTTTTGGGGTACAATTTATACTGTTAGTAATCTTTCTTTCTTTTTTTTTTTTTTTTTTTTCTGCTGNTTTTTTTTGCTGCTGCTTAGCTACACCTTACCGGATGAGTGTACATATATCAATCTTTGCTTTCTATTATGCTACCTCATTGTCTTGCAGCCATCTAAATGTGTGTATATACTATAAATATATATTATTAATGCAAGAATAGTTCATATGTTATGAAACAATTTGCTCATATAATTGGTAATTTGTATACAACGTTTAATATATAAAATGAGTTTATTACTAACTATACACATTTAATTGACTTGCAACCATCTATAATTAAACCCTTCTAAAAAAGTTAAAACAGTGGATAGTTTTTTTTTTTTTTTTTTTTAGAAACATTTCTCTTTTTCATGTATGTATGTGTTGTTATTATGAACGTTTTGCAACCAATTGCTTTTGTTTTGTAGCTAACTACTTTTCTAGCTGACTATGTCATAGGGAAATAGGTTTACTGTTACAGGGTCAAATTACCAATTAAGTGAGATTACCAACGTGCCACCCTATCACGCAACGCCTCATTAGCAGCGCCACCAGCCATCTAACCTGGTTCTGATACCAACTGTTACAGGGTCAAATTCCAAGGCTAAATTTTTCGAACCTGCAAGGTATAAGGAAGCCCTCCTTAGTCAGCCAACACTCAATAATCAATGGTATATGCAAAACAACCAGCAACGCATACACAACACAAAGATAACCACAATCAGCCAAGCATACATACACAGCCAACACAAGTGTTTACGGGGCAATTTCCCCAACCTTTTCTTTCACTCAATAAGAATAGGAAAACCAGCCAAGAGTATGCCAATGGTTACCACAATGCCTCTCTCAATGGCTTGGTAACTCAGGCTCTCTAGCTTATATAGCCAAAACCGTGCAGCTGACAACCCCAGCTGCTAGGACAATTCTTGTAACCGCCTGCCCACTCCTCCTAGAATGTAGGAAGGCTAGCCCACTTCTTGTAACCTCCTGCCCACTCTTTGTAACCGCCCAGAATGTAGGAAGGCTAGCTTACTTTTTGTAACCGACTGCCCCCTCTTTGTAACCGTCCAGAATATAGGAAGGCTGCCACCTGTCCTTGGATTGCAGCCAGCAAGTCCCAGCACCATTGCCAGCCACCGAGCCATGTCACTGAGCCGCGCCATCCACTGCACCCTTAGTGCCTGCACATGCCCACACACAAGGCCATGCAAGGCACCACTCGGCCACACCAAGCCCACATGTTGCGCGGGTCCTCGGCCACACCTGCACATAGGCTGCATGGGTCCTCGGTCACATTAGCACACAAGCCACACTCGCACATGAGCTGCACATCCTCAGGGCCACAACATGCAGGCAACAGCACAACCTTAGCACAGCACGCAGGCATGCGCTGCGCGTAGACATAGCCCACGCCAGCGCCAGCGATGCCCTTGTGCTGCGTTGCCTGGCTGCACCCCTTGCCTATGCACGCTGCATATCTGCGCACAAGCCCTTGCAGCAACCTGCTTGCCTGCCTCGCATCCACGAACCCCATAGTGGCACGCTGGGTCTCCGCCCATGCCATGCCATGCCATGCACCAACATGGCTACGCTGCCTTGCTCAACCAAGGGATGTGCCCACCACAGGCACACCCCCACTCACTGCCTCGGCATAGGCAAGGCTGCCATGCCTTGGCCGAATGCCATGCATCTAAGGGGCTAACAAACCTCCCCCACTTGAAGAAGCCAACGTCCTCGTTGGTAGGGTCTTTACGTAGTCCGCCACCTGTTTCTCAAATTGCCACAGAGTCACATCTCTTTCCCAGCTAGCATCCGCCTCACTTTCCCCCTTCCATAGAACAAGATAATATGTTCTCTTGTTCAACTTGTTGTGCCCCAGCACCCTATGATCAATAATCCGATCAATTACTTTGCCAAAAGTCTTCCTAATCACCGAAGGTGCCCTCTTTGCCTGCACCCTTGTGCTATAATCAACATCCTCATTAAAAGGCTTCAAAAAACTCACATGAAAAGTGGGATGGATCTTCAACCTAGGAGGGAGATCCAGCCTATAAGATACATTACCCACCCGTTTCTTCACCGTAAAAGGACCATCATACTTTGCAATCAGTCCCTTATGCACATTCTTGCCAATAAGTTGCCTCCAAATTTGTGGAGTCAACTTCAATAACACCTTGTCACCGACATTGAATTCCAATGAACGTCGATGTTTATCCACATATTTCTTCATCCTCCTTTGTGCCTTCCCCAAGCTGTCCCGAGCTTGAGCCAACATATCCTGTTTCTCAAAAATGAATCGATAGGCAGCTGAACAAGTTTTGATCTTCCTTGTCTTAGCCACATCATTAGGCGACAAAGGCTGTTGTCCCATTGCAATCTCCGCAGGACTAAGGCCAGTAGCTGAAGATTTGTGTAGGTTGTAGCAAAACTGAGCAACATCCAGCAAGTCCACCCAATTCCCTTGGCTAGCAGTCACGTAGTGTCTCAAGTATTCCTCCACCAAAGAATTAACCCTCTCTGTTTGGCCATCCGTTTGTGGATGGTTTGCTGTGGAAAAATTCAACTTCGAACCCAGCAAACTGAACAATGTGGTCCAAAATCTTCCTGTGAACCGAGCATCCCGATCACTCACAATGTCTTCGGGCAAACCGAAATACTTTACCCAATACTTGTAAAATAATTCAGCTGCTTGATCAGCTGTGCAGCCATGAGGGGCTGCAATGAAGACTGTATACTTCGAGAACCGATCAACCACCACCAATATACAACGCATCCCTGCCACCTTAGGTAAACCCACAACAAAATCCATAGAAATAGAAGCAAAAGGCTTACTTGGGATCGGTAAGGGCTGCAGTAAACCTGCCACCATCTTCCTCTCCACCTTGTCTTGTTGGCACACAAGACAAGTCCTCACATATGCTTCCACATCCTGCTCCATCTTTGGCCAATACCATGACCTTGCCATCAATGCNCACATATTTCTTCATCCTCCTTTGTGCCTTCCCCAAGCTGTCCCGAGCTTGAGCCAACATATCTTGTTTCTCAAAAATGAATCGATAGGCAGCTGAACAAGTTTTGATCTTCCTTGTCTTAGCCACATCATTAGGCGACAAAGGCTGCTGTCCCATTGCAATCTCCGCAGGACTAAGGCCAGTAGCTGAAGATTTGTGTAGGTTGTAGCAAAACTGAGCAACATCCAGCAAGTCCACCCAATTCCCTTGGCTAGCAGTCACGTAGTGTCTCAAGTATTCCTCCACCAAAGAATTAACCCTCTCTGTTTGGCCATCCGTTTGTGGATGGTTTGCTGTGGAAAAATTCAACTTCGAACCCAGCAAACTGAACAATGTGGTCCAAAATCTTCCTGTGAACCGAGCATCCCGATCACTCATAATGTCTTCGGGCAAACCGAAATACTTTACCCAATACTTGTAAAATAATTCAGCTGCTTGATCAGCTGTGCAGCCATGAGGGGCTGCAATAAAGACTGTATACTTCGAGAACCGATCAACCACCACCAATATACAACGCATCCCTGCCACCTTAGGTAAACCTACAACAAAATCCATAGAAATAGAAGCAAAAGGCTTACTTGGGATCGGTAAGGGCTGCAGTAAACCTGCCACCATCTTCCTCTCCACCTTGTCTTGTTGGCACACAAGACAAGTCCTCACATATGCTTCCACATCCTGCTCCATCTTTGGCCAATACCACGACCTTGCCATCAATGCTACCATTCTGTCCACCCCCGGATGTCCAGCCCACATAGCATCGTGATTCTCATGTAGGAGGTCCCTCCGTAGTTCACCCCCAGTAGGTACATATACTCGTCCCCCTCGAGCATAGATCAAGTCATCTTCGATCCAATACCTCTTTACCGAGCCTTCACAGATTTCTTGTTTCAGCTTGGTGTATGCAACATCAGTTGCTGCTTGAGCTCGCACCCGCTCAAGGAAATCTGTCTCCACAGTGGTGATAGCAGCCACATATTCAGCCACCATCTTCCTACTTAACGCATCAGCCACCAGATTCTGCTTCCCCGGTCTATGTACCCACTCGAAGTTAAACTCCCCCAAGAATTCTTGCCACCGAGCCTGCTTAGGAGTAAGCTTCCTCTGCGTTTTAAAATATGTGTTAGCAACATTATCAGTCACCACTGTAAACTTAGTACCCAGCAAGTAGTGCCTCCATGTATCAAGACAGTGCACTACAGCAGTCATCTCCTTCTCATGAGCTGAATACCTTTGCTCAGCATCCTTCAATTTCCGACTCTCAAATGCAACCGAATGATCATCTAAGGGGCTAACATTTACTGTCTAAGTGGATGAAAAAGAAACAAGTGAAAATTCAGTTATTGTTGAGATGTATGATATCAATGTGGGTGAAGATGGGGACGATGATGAATGGTTATATAGCAGGCTTTTAGACGACAACGAAGTTGATGTGCAAAGTGACGGTTTGACATATAATGAAGGTCATGCTGAAGGGGATAGAGAGGATGATGACATTATGTATGATGTTGATGATGTACAGCCAGTTAATGACATAGGTTCTACCTAGCTTGTTAGTTTTGTAAGCTCTGATGAATTTGAAGGACCTTAGTCAGTCCTCAGTTATAGTACAACATGTGCTAATTTGGAATTACATGTGGGAATGAAACTTCTAAACCATAAATAGTTTAAGGAATATGTGGTGTCATATACGTTGAAAGGGAGATGGAATATTAAATTCACTAAGAGTGCTTCTTGGAAGGTGACAGCAGTTTGGCAAGAAGGCTGCCCTTGGCGAATTCATGCTTCGAACATACAAAGAGAAGAAATATTTCAAATCAAGATATTGAAAGGGAACTACACATGCAGTAGGACATTCGACATCAAGCTAGTGAACTCAAAATGGTGGTCGAATAAGTAGTTTAATGAGTTTAGAGAAAATCCAAAGATGAAACTAGGAGATTTTCAAGCGAAGGTGAAAAAGGACCTTATAGTTGGCATATCACGCACACATGCTTATAAAGCACGAGCAAAGGCTAATGCAAGAATAGTTGGTGATGTGGCTAACCAATGCTGTAAGTTATGGGATTATTATGCAAAGATTATGAGAATTGATCCGGAGAGTTCATATAGAATCGAAATTAACAAAGACTTGGGAAAATGTGTTTTTCAAATGGCATACTTCTGTTTTGCAGCATGTAAGGAGGGATTTAAAGCTGGTTGTATCCTTTTCATTGGATTAGATGGAACTTTTTTGAACTATGGTTTCAAAGCTTTTTCAAGTCTCATTATTATACTAAATAAGTTTTGATCCTCCGCACAGATATCCGCAAGTTTATGTTTTACAACCATGTAAGCAGGCAATTCCGAAAAGGATGGGTAAAATTTTCTTGCACAGATTATTATATAGCTACAAAAAGCTTTACAACAAAAAAGTCGACGTGAACGCTTCCTTCATAGGTGTCATTTTCTACATCTACGGCTCAACTCCTAAGCCATATGAAATAACCCACGATGAACTTCAAGAGAAGCTCTTCGTGCCTGCTGCATTCAGGTTTGAAGGTTGAAGCCGGAAATGCGCTCGGACATTCGCCAAGGCTCCACCGGCATCTCTTTAGAGAGTCCACCTGAAGAGGTGCTCTCGTATGCCTCAATTGCCAAACAATTCCTTTCAAGAGATTAGATAGCATCAGGAAACACTTTCTTTTTGTTACATTTTTTTGGCTCAATATGTAACCTCTCATTTAAATGTATCTCTCTGCCTCTGCAAAATGAAAATCAAAATATCTTACCAAGCTAGGACAAAGGGGGTATAAAATGGGAGTGGAATAACGTCACTTTTTCTATATTGTTTTTGTAAATTTGCAACGTTTTATGTTTTAAAAAACAATTATAAAAAATAAAATTTCGATAGCTATTTTTGTGCTACTACACAATAGAAAAAGAGAAAATAAAACAGAAAACGTAAGTGTACTGCTCGTGCTTTTTCTCTATTGAGACATCCTTGACAATTGTCAAAGCATTGATATTAGTTGTGATGAATTTTTCTACTTTCAGTTGTTTGGTAAAAGGGATCATCACCAAGAGATATTTGCCAACGATCCAAACTAATCCTAGGATATTTTTTATAATCATTTTATAATAATGATGAAAATACTGTTTAAGTGTGTTAAATTACAATAAAAACCAAATGTTCAATATTCTAAATATTCTTAATTTTATTTCTCTCTTTCAGAGTCTAGATGAACCAAAGCACTGACTCTTCCGATCAAAAAAATTTATTTTAGATTTCATGATAATATTATCCTACGATAAATATCAATATTTTGTCTCAATTTCTTTTTAGTGAGTTATAATTTTGTCTCCATTAAGATAACTTAAACAAGCACACAAATATCAAATTAATCTTTGTGCGAGAGAAATAAGTCTAATAATATTAAAACTCATTAAAAACTAAATATTCGACGATATGCCGCCCGCCTTTACATTAAGGAAAATGAATTGACAAAACATGGGATTATCAAAATTATAAATATCAAACTAAGCAAACGAAAGTGAAAGAGAAATCCAAATAACCTATATATCAAAATAAACAAAACATATTCTCTATTTCCTCTAGCTAGCCCATTCTTCAATTGTTGCTTCATCTCGACTTCCCATTGGTTTTTGCAGTGCTTTCTCAAGTCTCATTATTATATTGAATAAGTTTCGATCATCTGCACACATATAAGCAAGTTTAAGTTTTACAGCCAGGTAAGCAGGCAATGCTGAAAAGGACGGGTAACATTTTCCTGCATCGATTATTATATAGCTCCAAAAAGTTTTACAACAAAGGAAGTCGACGGGAGCGCTTCCTTTATAGGTGTCCTTCCCAACATCTAAGGCTCGAGTCTTAACTGATATAAAATAACCCACCATGAACTTCTAGAGAAGCTCTTTGTGCCTGCTGCGTTTAGGTTTGAAGGTTGAAGGCGGAGGTGCCCTCGGACATCCGCTAAGGCTCCAACTGCTTCTCTTTAGAGAGTCCACCTGAGGAGGTGCCCTTGTGTGCCTCAATTGCCAGGTTCTTCCATTCAATAGATGAGATACTATCATGAATCACTTTATTTTTGTTATATTTTTTTGGCTCAATATGTAACCTCTCATTTAAATGTATCTTTCTACCTCTGCAAAACTAAAATGAAAATGTCCTACGAGGCTAAGATGAAGGGAGGTATAAAATGGGAGTGGAATAACACTCACTTTTTCTATATTATTTTTGTAAATTTGCAATGTGTTTTTTATTAAAAAAAAATTAAAAAAAATAAAATGCCCATAGCAATTGAACAATAATTGGAAACAAGAACCCGCCCTACCAAACCCTTAGATAACTTGTATCTAAAAACGTGGATTAGAATGCTAGGGAAAGAGAAGAATAATCGCCACAAAGTATTTCTACTTTGATAAGAGAATTCAACTCCTAATGCAACAAGAAGAAGAAATTAATTCCTCACCTTGCAAGAACACTCCTGAGCAATAAAAAAATTAATTCTTTCAATTGATTAAAAACTAAAATCTCTTATAAAAGAATTGATCCCCTTTATATAAGGATTATGGTTAGATCAAGAATCAATCTAAACCATTAAATATTAAGAAAGTAATCCTAAGGCTGAAAACTAACCCTAAAAACGAAAATAACAAATATTACAAAACTGCTATTATAATCCAAAAATAGCTAAATTATGAAACTGTCATTATAAGATGCTTATTTTTAAAATGACGTCATTTCGTCTCCGCAACTCCCGAGCATCATTACCACTTTCATCCCTTGCTTGGACAACATGTTTAAGTCATCATTAGGCTTCGGAAAAGTGTTCAAATCATTTGAAAACTTGAATCGATCTTCATCCATAATTCTCTTCACAAATCCAAGCATTTTCTCTTTGATCTTTTTAGCTCGAGAATGCGTCACTGGTTTACTAGGTAAGATGATGTCATTATTTTTTTCTCTAATGCTAGAATATGACTCTATAAAGCAGTTATCAAACTCAATCACTACATAAGCTATTAGGAACATTTACCTGTTAGCGTTCCTCTAAAGAGTACTTGGAAGCACATTTACTCCCAACTTAGAGCAATATGTAAATATATAATTCTTCAGTGTTAAAAAAAAAATAGAATTTTCTTTTTGTTAATTTTGTTTCCCTACACACGAGTATCCCTTTAGAGGGTGGAACAATAGAAGTTTACACTAACTAGCATATGATGTTCTACAAAATTTATGACTATCTAAACATAAAAGCATCAAGAACAAATATGAAATTTGAATATTAAAAGCCATACAACTACACCTAAATTATACAACACAAACATAGAATTACTCCAAATTAGATTTGTTGTTCAAACCATACCTTATGTATATCACAATGATAAAATCTCCTCCTAGGATTCACGCTTGTCATTGAAATTTTCATCGCAACATGTCGCGGTTTTTTACAATTGCATAACAAATTGATGTTCTCTATCAAATTGTTGATGTTCTCTTCCCTAGCCTTAATCGAATTGGTTGAAGGCATCTCTTCACTAAGGAATAGAAAAGCACATTGTCGTATGATATCTTTTGATTATTATTTTTTTTTTGGGGCAGGGGGTGGTGGTCTTTAGTTTTATAAGGCGTTCGTTACATTGCTGTAGATTTTTTTTTTAATTTCGGTAATAAAATAAAGAAAATTAATTTTAAGGAATGTGCTATTTTAATATGATAAAATTTGTAAATTTTAAACTAATTGGATAAATATGTAATTTTTTTTTCCAAAATTACAGATATCAATTGTATAAATTAATTATAAATTTTTTTTGAATAAATTTAATTTTAAAAAATATTAAAATATATTTATCACATTTTCTAAAATTCTAGGGGAGAAAATTTTTCGGATAAAAAGCAATACAAAGTAAAACCCTTTTTTTTTTTAAAAAAAAAACTCTTATTTTTCTATACAGTCTAAAAAGTTATTAATAACAATAAATGTAATATATTATTACTTGCCGACTGCTGCCCTAGTCTTTTTTGATCATATGGTCACAACTAACAAATTGGAAATTTTTTTAAATAATCCTAATTTGTTAAATATTTTTCAAAAAAACTTTTGGTTGAAAAAAGGGATTAAAAATGAAAAATAAAATAAAATCCAAAAAAGGTCCAAAGCTGCGCTAATCATATTAAAGAGTAGAGCATTCACCAATAAAAAAAAAGAAAAAAAGCAGAGAACATTTATTTAATCCAAATAAAAACAAAATTAGCTTTGGGCCTGGCATGCTTGGGATAATCCTCCTTGTTACAGTTTTCTCGCATTTTCCCACCTTGCCTGGAAAGTGAGGGAAAGAGAAAGAAAACAGACAGAGAAAGAGGAAAAATCATTCTTACTTTAATGGTGGATAATGAAATCCCAATTTTTAAACCCATCTGATTTTATTCAACTCCCTAGACCCTTATTATACCACTCTAAAACCCTTCTTCTCCAATTCCCATATTCTTCACTGTCATTATCTCAAACACCTTGCAGGCATGCTTTCAGAACAAAATATCAGGTCGCTAACAATGCCGTTTCTTTGTTTACGATTAAGACTAGGAAACTCAGCATTCGCGCTTGCAGTACTTCAGGTTCGAGTTCGAATTCAGTTAATGCACCCGCAAACGTGGAGGAAGACATGGAGTCCGCACAGCTATTTGAGGTTTTTTATTTATTTTTATTTTTGAAAAATGTAGTAGTTTTAAATAAATTAATACTGTTTGGTAACAGAAAAAATGGAAGAGAGTTTGAGAATTATGTTTGTTATGTTTCGTCTTTTTGTACATTATTTTGATGTTTTTGTGTGGTTGAATATGCTTAGTTGGAGTTTCAGTTACATTTATTGGTTGGAAAATGAAGAGAGAAGCACTCTAGTTTATTCTTATAATCCAATTTAATTCTTTTACTAACTAATTAACAATAAAGCATTTGGAATTTCAATTCTGCTTTTTTACTTATTATTTCTCCTTTTGGTTAAGGTAGTGGCTTTGGTCACCAGATAAAGAGCTATATTTTTGATATTTTATGGTCGATTTACATTCTACTTGTCCAACTAGTTCCCATATTAGAGGCATTGCATGATTGCAACTGCAAACCTGCCCGAAGTCACTTTATGAGTTTGTGGGGATTTATGAAGTTGGCCTTTCAAAAACAGATTTAGAAATGGTTGAGGAAAACTTAGGGGTTTCTTGTTCTAAAGGTGGGAAATGGCAGTGAGTTTCTTTTTGCTTGAGCTATGGGTGGAGATTGACTACTAAAGATGGTTTCCCATATTTTCTTGCTATAGGTGTCGATATTAGGATGACAATTGTTTGCAGTTAGTGTACAATGTAGGGGCGTTACAATGCATCCTAGTGCTGCGAAGGAGTTGGCAACAAAGATGGATCTGAGAAACTATTTTTCTCCTGGGCAAACATGCCAATGGGAGTTGGGTTGTAGAAGGGGTGCATTGGGCCAAAGTTGGTTGTAAATTCTTTAAGGATGTCTCTCTGTGAGGTTGATGGGTTGATAATGTGAAATTATTGCTAGCTGATTTGAAGGGTGAGAGCCCTTCTAAGGTGGCTTTGTGCATCTATAATACAGTTCTTGAGGGGATTTTGACAGCACAAAAATTTGGAATTAGGAAGCTATAATTTGTTGATAGGTTTTTATGTATGCTAAGAAGATGGGTTTTTACTGATCATTTGCTTTCTCTGTTTCACTTGAACTTTGGTGCTTAGTTAACTTTATTGGAGATTTCTTGCGTCATGACATGGTTTGTTTGGTTGTTAGTGCCCAGAGAGGATAGCTGGGAAAATTGTGGCATTACTGTGGAAAACTGTGGTGTTGTGGTTGATGTTGAGCATGCTTTTTGAAACTCGGGGTAGTTCTATCCAAAAAGCTTAGGAACGTTTTTATTTTATTTTTTATTTTTTTAGCTTTCAGTTCATCTTATTTTTTATTTCATCATTTTTCATGTAATCTTCATTTCTGGTTATCAATTTTGTGATTAAGATATCATGTTTTATATATTAACAAGGAATTGAGCTTCAATTTTATCCTTTCTTTCTGAATTATGTTTTTGCTCATAGAATTAATAGGAAAATGCCTATGTGGTTGATTAATTTGGATCTTTTTAACCATTTTAAAAACTATTATTTTGCAAAATATTCAGAAATTGAAGGAAGTAGAAAAACAACGGATAAATAAGTTGGAAGAACTTGACAACAAGGCAAATATCCAGTTAGAGAGGCAGCTTGTCATGGCTTCGTATTGGAGCAGGTTCTTGCTGACTATGCGGGGAAAGTTGAAAGGAACAGAGTGGGATCCTGAAAACTCGCACAGGATTAACTATAGTGATTTTTTGAGACTTCTTAACTCCAATAATGTGCAGTTTATGGAGTATTCAAATTATGGTCAAACTATATCAGGTAGAGAATTTCTTCTTCACTGGTCTTGTATATTTAAGTATACTGTCTTGCTGGGATCCTCATGGTTGATTGGTATTCTTCATGTTTTGGTGCTTTGTCTTCTTGTGGGTTATCCTTTAGAATTCTTGAATTTACATGTGTAAACAACATTTTTTAAGGTTAAGGTTCTTTTCCTTCTCTGTCAGTTCCTTCTTGTGGTAATATGTGTGTGTGTGTGTGTGTGTGTGTGTATAGATGTTTTTTTTTTGTTAGGTGGGATTTACTTTTTCATAAACCTTTGATTGAAGCTTTAAATCTCTAATCATATGGTGATTTTGTGTGCATGCATATACACTAATTTGCCATAAGTTTTTCTCTTTCTGCTTTGGTCAAGCAATATATGCTATTAGCAGTTCTAGATGAGTCAGTCTAGTGGTGTGTCTCATATATTAAAATATTTGAGTTGTATTGTTATTTGGCAGTTTATTTGCAATTATTGTGGTTCAATGTTAAGCTTAAAAACACTTTTTCTCCTTTAAATTTCAAATGATAGATAAATATTCTTGCTGATCCTAAAACTTCTCAATTTTGTCATCTTTAATCTCTGTAATTAATTATTCCATTTATGCAGTGATTCTACCTTACTATAAAGATGGGGAGATAGAAGGCGAAAGAAGTTTAAAAAAGGAAATTGTTTTTCGACGTCATGTGGTTGACCGCATGCCAATTGATTGTTGGAATGATGTTTGGCAGAAGTTGCACCAACAAATAATAAATGTAGATGTTCATAATGTGGACGCAGTACCTGCAGAAGTCTACTCTACTGTTGCAACTGCAGTCATATGGTCCATGCGGCTCGCCCTGTCTGTCATTTTGTATCTCTGGATTGATAACTTGACGAGACCAATTTATTCAAAGTTGATACCATGTGATTTAGGTACTCCTAGAAAAAAAACTAGACGGCCACTCAAGCGCCGAGCACTTGGATCATTAGGCAAGAGCCGGTAAGTGAAGAGCGATTTCCCATTGACTTGGTTTTTAGATATCTTTTAATGTATTTGCATAGGTATAAGAGATGGATACTCTTCTCATAGTTATTGTTTTATTTATTTATTTTTATTTTTTTGGTGGTGAATTCTCATACTTATTGTTGAATGCATTGTATGCTGAGAAATGTGCAAGCAGATCAAGACAACATATATAAATAGTTTGCAATTGTGGAAACTTATTATGCAATAAATCACCTTCTTTGGGATCTAATTTCAATATTTGCATTTCAAACAGGGCAAAATTCATATCTGCTGAAGAGTCTACTGGTATTACCTTTGATGATTTTGCTGGTCAGGAATATATAAAGAGAGAATTGCAGGAGATAGTACGAATTCTGAAGAATGATGAAGAATTTCAAGACAAAGGCATCTATTGCCCTAAAGGTGTACTTCTCCATGGACCTCCTGGAACTGGTAAAACACTACTGGCTAAAGCTATTGCTGGTGAAGCTGGACTTCCTTTCTTTGCAGCAAATGGCACTGATTTTGTTGAGGTCAGGCTTAATTTGCTTGATTAACATTCTGTAGATGGAAATAATGTCTATGGTTTGGAATAATAAACTCCGTCAGATCAAACAACAGAAAAAACTTTGTCAAATCAAACATCAGAATACCAAATAAATTGTAGATGCTTTTGCAAATTTACTGGAATATTTAATAACAGGGACCACTGTTGTGGCATGTAGATTTTCTATTAATTAATAATCATTAATGTTGTGTGCATGTGATTGTAGCACATGAACACTTACTGAAGGTGATTTCGGGAATTAGACACCTATCAACTCCAAAACAGAATGTGGAAATAGATTCCAAAGCAAAAGACTTCCATTTTATTCATCATACCTCAGTGCTGAACCACTATTTAAAAGACTTATTGTTGCAATTTAAGATATTTACCAATAACAGAATCCTTCTAGATTTCTTCTACTCTGCCTTATTTTATTATCATGGATATGCTTATTTTCTAGCTTACTATTCTCGACTCAGCAGTTGCTTTCTTCTCTCCTATAATCTCCAAACCAAAATATTGTAGCGACATAATTTAAGTTCCTGAGCTGTATATCTCTTCCTTTGGATGGTTCTCAAACTTAATGTAGTTGGTTTAGGTATGTGATATCTAAGCCTCTCAGTCACATGTTCCAACGTCTTATCAACTAACTTTCTTTTTTTTTTTTTATTTCAATAATAATGTTTTCCAATTTTCAATTTTGATTTGGAACATGTGGAGGTACCTGAATTTAAAGGCCACTAGCTAACTTAAATTTTCTTCAGATGTTTGTGGGTGTGGCAGCATCTCGTGTTAAGGATCTTTTTGCTAGTGCCAGGTCATTTTCACCATCCATTATATTTATTGATGAGATAGATGCCATTGGTAGCAAACGTGGTGGACCTGACATTGGGGGAGTAAGTTAATATGCCTTGTTTTACTTCTCCATTTGTTTCCCTGTAAAGGATATTTATTTGTACTTTAACATTTTCTCAATGGGCTTAGACTTGAATTTGCTATGAATTAATAAGTTTTTCCCCTCTGGGATAAATACTGCTTTTCAAAGGCTTTTCCGGGGTGGTTTATTCTTTGTTCCAACTCTCATTGCTTGTGCATCACCCTTATCATGTTCAAGAGGAAATACTATTCTCTTACATTGTTACATGTGGAATTGTATTTATACAAATGGAATACGTTCAAGCTCCCTCATGTGGGTGCTTGTGTGATTTAAGTACTGTAATATATTGTTTGTCTTATATATATATATATAATTAATGTACTCAAACCACTTGATATAACATTTTAACTCATTTTCTTGAGGTGCAAGACCTATCTTAGGATCGGTATATTTTTGGCACAGAAGTTATTTTTTTCATCCATAAGCTGATACACCAAATAAGTCCTGATTAATTACACTCGAGATTAAATTTTCATACAATTTGCAATGTAGCATGTATAAATAAGTCAAATATCATATCAGGTTTATTGGCTTGATGTATGTAGTTGGTCACTTCCTAACAGCTTAAACATGGGAGCATTGCTAATTCTTAGGTTATCACTCATGAAACTTTGTCCTTTTTCATTCTCTATGATGTTGACTTTAGAATCTACCTAGCTATGTGTATGTTAGCTCTTGAGTTTTGTGATCATGGCTAAGAAGAAAAATATGTTTGCATTTCTTTTAAAGGGTGGTGCAGAAAGAGAACAAGGGTTGCTTCAGATATTGACAGAGATGGATGGATTTAAAGTTTCTACATCACAGGTATATTTTTTCTTTTATCTTGGAGTTAAGATTGGATAAGATTGGACTAACTGGTTTGACCATTAAACATGGGATTTCAGGTGCTTGTAATTGGTGCAACAAATAGACTGGATATTCTTGATCCTGCTCTATTGAGGAAGGGCCGTTTTGACAAGATTATAAGAGTTGGTTTGCCTTCTAAGGATGGTAGATTGGCCATATTGAAGGTGTTGTGTTTTCTGTTATCAACATTCCACAATCTAGCTTCCTGAAAATTTTATTTTCTTTACCTCAAAATCATACTTTTATTGCATGACAGGTGCATGCTAGAAATAAATTTTTTCGTTCTGAGGAGGAGAAAGAGGTTCTACTTCAGGAAATTGCAGAGCTTACAGAAGATTTTACTGGTGCAGAGCTGCAGAACATACTGTAATTCATGTGAATCCCTAACTTTATTTCAATTCAACTTCAGGACAGAGAGGCTTATGTTTCTCAATTGATGACAGGAATGAAGCAGGAATTTTGACTGCCAGGAAGGATTTAGATTATATAGGACAAGAAGAGCTGCTAGAGGCTTTGAAAAGGGTATTTATTGCTTTCTTTCTCTTTTTATGGTCAACTTATAATGCCTTCTTCATACGATGGAGGAAAATTTGGCAATGTAGCAAAATATTTCCAACATTTTTGATTCTTCAAGCTCAGTAATAGTGACATTGGGAGGAAATGGGGATGACAATTCTTCCACCATATTAGTGACATATTGGTGATGTCATAAGATGGTAATGTTGGGTGTTAAAATAAATTCTCCAAAAATCGTTGGATTTATTAGAAATTTTCACAATATTCTTCACATTTTTTTTTTGGGAAATTTCCTGGGCATCCTGTAGAATATTCCATTGGCTAGTCTCTTTTTATTATATCTAGGCAGATTTGGGTTAGGTAGTTGGTTATTTAACTAATGCAAGGCAATAGAATGTGGTCTGGTAATAAATTTTTTTTAGCATATCTAATTATTTAAATTAAAGGTAGTCTTGGCATGTCAAGCCTTCAAAGAAATAATATAAAAAATTGATATAATATATATATATATATATATATATATATGAAGCTAGTAATTTATTCTGTGACAGATTAATATAAAAACATGATAACAATTAATAAATCAAATTAAAGCTTATTAAATTTCCTTTTTATAATTTAGAATTAAGAAAGGAGTAAGTTGTTGGTTGATGTCTAGCTTAAAGAAAGTTTAAACACGCTTCATTAAGTAGAAAGAGGACTGCTGAGCTCTTATTGCATGAGCTAAAACTGTATTAATCTTATAAATATTATTTTGTATTATGTTTACTAAAATTGCGATTGTTACTACAAGATTTACATTATGCATCATAAAATTTGTTCGTGCCCAATTTTGTGAAACTTAGTACTTTAATTGATGTATCTTGCATTATTGTTTTGTTATGAAATTCCTAAACTTTCATTGTAAAAGTCTTTATTGTGAACCAAATATTTGTTCTGTCTGTAAATTTCCCCAAAGTTTATATGGACATCGTATTCCGTCCATAATAATCTTTTTCTTCCTTGATTTATATCTCCCTAGTTGGGAATTTTTCATGTTAGGTAAGCTAACTGTTTCATATTCTCATTTTTTTTTTTGTTCCTTTTTGTAACTACTTGCAGCAAAAGGGTACCTTTGAAACTGGCCAGGAAGATAGTACTAAAATTCCAGAGGAATTAAAACTGAGGTTGGCATACCGAGAATCAGCTGTTGCTGTCCTTGCATGTTACTTTCCAGATCCTTATCGTCCTTTTACTGAGGTCCATGCTGCTGCTTTATTGTTCGTTGTTATAAGTTATTTTTTGTTTCCATCAAACTTTTAATTTCCATCCTCCCTAGTGTTTTGCAGACAGATATCAATTCCATTCGGAGTCAACCAAATATGTGCTATGCTGAAACTCCTGGCAAGGTTTTCTCAAGAAAGTCAGATTATATCAACTCTATTGTGCGTGCATGTGCTCGTAAGTTTTCAAAGAATCTTGTCATCTAAATGATATCTGATAGCAGATGCAGATTGTCTTTCTTGTTCATCACCTCACATAAGTTAACTTTTGAGCACATTCTTGTTTTCAGTGACATATTTGGTTATTTGTGAAAAAAAAAAAAAAAAAAACCTCTAGCATATAAATATATCAACTTGGATCTAAGGTATTAACCCAAAAAACCTTGGATCTAAGGTGTATAAGTTGGGGGATCATTGTTAAGTTATAGCTTTTATTATTTTTTCTGTTTGCCTTTTCTTCTTTTTTGTAGAATCGAGGGCCAAGCCCCCAAAGGCATCTTTTTGCCTATTTTAATGAAGCACTATTTTATCTTTGGTACTTTATGTAGTAATTGCTTCTATGAAAATGGAAATATGCACTATTTTATCTTTTGGTACTCTATGTACTCTATAGAGTTTCAAGAAGTATGAACTTGTATTGGTAGATTCCTCTCTCTCCCACNCCCCCCCCCCCCCCCCCCCCGCGCGAATGTCTTCTATAATTTTTTAATTGAAGTTTCAAAACAGAGTATTTATTGATTATCAAATTTGGCAAGATGATTTTAGTATGGTGGTTATATTATGGTGATAATAACTGATGTACATTGGGCCAGTTGAAAAAGTAAAGTTTATCTCAACCTTGAGTTGTTAATAACACCAGTTTTTTATGATCTATAAGCTGTTGTAGGCTGGTCATGTCGGTGGAGAAGTTCAATAACTGCACAGCTAGGACACATTTCCAAGTTATAACTTTACTGCTAAATTTTTTGGATTATGAATTAGAGAAAGGCCAATGAATTGATTAATTGATGGATATAGGACCTCTAATGTTAGGTTTAGGCTTGATGCAGTTAGAATTGGTATAATAATTCCAAAGAATTCAAAAGATTCCAGCTCGAACATCTATGCTATTTTATTTTATTTTATTTTATTTTTTGTTTTTTTTGTTTTGTTTTTTTCCTTCCTTTAATTTTTTTAGGTGATTTATTATGTGAATGGATCAAGCATGATTCCATCGCAGTTGAACTATTAGATTTACCTCATATCTGTACCTGGTTTTCTTGCGCTTTTGTTACCAGTCTTAATTGTTAAATAATGGCCTTTGGTTGTTATATAGGTTAAGCACATGCTAATTGTTATTTTTGGGTAATTCTTTCTAATCCTAATTTGCAGCTAGAGTTATTGAGGAGGAGATGTTTGGGGTTGACAACCTGTGTTGGATCTCTGCAAAGGCGACAATAGAAGCTTCAAGGTTGGCTGAATTTTTAATTTTGCAGACTGGGATGACAGCTTTTGGGAAAGCATACTACAGAAATCAGAGTGATCTTGTGCCAAATGTATGCTTCAAGGACCCAAGTATTAAGAATCCAATTATGTCTGCAAAACAAATGCCCCTTTTATGTATACAGTATGAATAACTTTCGAGCATTACAGCTTGCAGCCAAGCTTGAAGCACTTCGGGATGAATATATGCGTTATGCTGTTGAGAAGTGTTCAGCTGTGTTGAGAGAATACCATTCTGCTGTAGAGACAATCACTGGTGATTAGCATTTTTTAATTTTGTTTTCTTTAAAGTATTAAGCCATACATTACTCGAGGTTATCGAATGACCTTTGGTTCTGTTGTTTAGCTTGTAGACAAATATATATGAGAATTAAATTATATTATTTTTTCAAATATTTCAATTTATAGCATATTACAGCTGTGTAATACTTGATTTTTAGTGCATGCTTTCATGCTGTGCAGATATATTACTTGAAGAGGGAGAGATCAAAGCTGAAGAGATTTGGGACATATACAAAAGGGCTCCTCGGATACCTCAGGTAGATCTTGAACTTAAGAAGGGATATTTAATCCTGTTTGCTGGTTCTTGGTGTTAATTTAATGTATTACGTTAGATTATTATTTTTTTCTCGTTCTTGTCCAAAAGTAATTACGATTTTCTATATATAATTTCTTGTGTTATGTCTTTTCTAGTGGTGATCCTTTCTGTCATAAAATATTTTTAAATTTATTAAAAGTCCATTTGGGACTGGCTTTTGTAGGAAGGGCTTTCCTTCAGAAGCAGTTTCCAAGGAAACATCTAGTTCTCTCGGAATCACCAAATATTAATCAATAAAAGCGCTTCTAGATTTGTTGCCAAATACTACAAGAAGCTCTTTTCTCATTTAAAATCGATTTAGACATTTCAGAAGTGTTCTGAAATTCATTATTCATGTTCCTTGTACCTATATTGTTTTTCATTCATTAGATATGTTCTGAGGTAGCTTACCAGTTTACCACATGTAAAGCTATTTTTCTATTAGTTTATTTTTAATTGTACTCTTGCTAACCAAAGAAGGAAGATAATACGTATTTATATTGGTGTTCAAGAGTGTAAGGCTGGCCCTCAATCAATTGGCTAGTTATGTCTTCGTTTTCACACTTCTAGGAAATTTATTTATTTCCTTAACCCCAGTATAGCCAATAAGACACTATGGTCCTTTAATATTCTTTTATGCAATTTTTTCTTTGAATTTCTTGATTGGTAGTCCTCCCTGACACATGCATGGATCCTGTAGGACCATTTGTAAAGGTTATCTTCGCTGTACGATTCAGGGTTTTGCTTGGTTATTAGCTCTTTGGAAGTTTAATACCTTGGATTTGCTGAAAGAAGACTCATGTAGAGGCCTGTCTAGGGAAGGAACTGGATTTTAGTTTATCATCCTTGTGGTGTTTATGTGTCGGAAAGCTTGTGAATACATTGCTCACTTATTTTTACACTGTGATGTGGCTGCTTTTCTTTGGTCTTGATTGTTGAGAAAAGATGGGAGTACGATGAGTATGTCCTATGTCTTGTTATTCCTTGTTGGTTGCATGCTTAATGAGTTTCTATGCATTGCAAATGATGGATTTATCTGGTTGTCAAGGGTTCGCATTTTCTGTATACTAAGGAACTATTATTAGAACTTTAGAAGTAGATATGAGAAAAAATATGGCTGCAGTGATGTCAAAGGTAGTTGTTTGGTTTTTCATGGGCACCTCCTAATAATTATATGGTTTTGAGGATTGTGCCTATTTTTTAACACTCGCCCTATGTAGCCATTGATCATATATAAATTCACAAACGGCAAGCTTATATAGACTATGCATAGAGTTACGTATTTTTTTTTAGTTCATGTGCAGTGTCAATTATATGGTTATAGTGCTATCAGGGGAAATGTTATCTCGTTTGCTTTAGTAGTCTGAGTGATAATGAGTACATTTGTATGTGTCTGATACATACATCTATCTTGCTAATTGTTCAGCCTGCTGTTAATCAAATCGATGAATACGGAGCCCTAATATATGCTGGAAGATGGGGAGTACATGGAATTACGCTTCCTGGCAGGGTCACATTTGCACCTGGCAATGTAGGATTTTCAACCTTTGGTGCACCCCGCCCCATGGAGGTATTTGAAAAATGTATATTGGTGAATTTTTCAAAACTACTGTACTTTTACTTTGTTGTCATTCCAGTTAAAATTTTTGTTTTTGTTTTTGTTCTTTTTTTTTTTTTTTTGGTTTTCCTGCAGACCCAAATTGTAAATGACGAAACTTGGAAGCTAATAGACAATATATGGGATAAAAGGGTTCAAGAAATTAGAGCTGAAGCTTCGGCAGAGGTTGAGGAAGACAAAGAGAAGCCACAACTTTTGATGGCCAGCCATTTCCTCTAAAAGTTAATATCTTTTGCCTAGTTTTACATATCAAAGAATTTTTTTTTCAGGAAAACTTTAAATGCAACTTTTTTCTCTTTCAGATTAAACCTTGTCATTGTTTTCCCTTCCAATATCTCTTTGCATGCTTGCTGGTAATTTATATACATATATTAAGTGATGTCAATCATGAATGATTTCCGCAACTGGTAATATCGGGCTTGCTTTAAAACTTGTATTAAACAACCTTTTCGATATTCATATTTCTCTTTCTTAATACAATTCTTTATATAAAGAACGAGGCATGAGTTGGATTTCAGTTGAACTTAAGTGGGAGCCAAGTTTTGTACAGCAGCTAGATTGGAGCCAAACTTGGTAAAACACTAGATGGGAGTCGACTTTTTATTACAATTAACTATTCTTGAGGAGGAGTTATTTTTACTTTTAATAACTTTATAAGAACTAACAATTATTATTTATTTCACTAGAAACAGGATTAGTGGTTGGTCAAGGCTGAACCATTGCTAGGTTGATAGAGTTCATTGTGATAGTGGACCTTAGTTCATTTATCTTTAGTTTTTTGTACCATTAGTTTACCTGAGTTAATTAAATAAATTCTCCTGTTCTTACTTGGTCTCAGCTTTTATTCCACAGTTATACCAAATCATGCTCGCGAGTGTTATTTTGGTTGGCTAGGACTGTCATCTTTATGCTTAACCCATCATTTTCATGCTACTTCTGGCGATCTGGACATGCAGGATCCTAAATCTAGCTCACTTCTATCTCTGCATCATAAGGCTGTCATCCAAAATTCATTTGCACTCTCCTGGTGAATATTGCCATGCATCTTTGCTAATGCAGAGTGATTATCCTTGGAGCTTAGTTCCAATCATACGAGGAGCTAACATGTCTCTGCAATTATGTGTGATATTACTTCATTTGCAGGAATTTTCCTTATTAATTAAGATGGTTACTGGATATTGTGTTAGATTGCATCCTCAAGGAGAGCAGCTGTTGGTGGTTCTGTGCATTAAATTTTACCAAGGTAATTGTTGTTGTATACTATGAATTAAATCACTAAGATCTTCATAATGTCTTTTATAGTTTCGAAAAGAACATCCAGGATTTCAATTTTGATGCATAGGAGTGAAAGTTTGAATTAAATTGATCTCTGGAGGTACATTTTTTTATAACTTGGCAAAATTGTCAATAAAATTGGTGGTTTCTTTGATGTGCTTTTCTAATTTAACTTGTATATGTGTAATGTTTAGATATAGAGAGGGAAAAACTTGTTGTAAATAGTTACTGATTATTGTTAGCTGATTTTATCTGGAACAAGAAGATCACTTTCTTCTTAAAGACTGATGCTAGATTTTTTATTTATTTTATTTTATCCTATTCTCTATTTAGTCTTATTATTTAAATTCTTTGACTGTTAATTTTAGTGTTTGTGCAGATATTATTATCTGATTTATTTGGTATTGTTTATCCTATCTACTCCTAGGAGGTAGAAGAGTGTATGTTCTCTCTGCACACTGAATCAAGTTATATCAAGTTTGAGAATTCGCCTATGTTTAGCAATAGCAGAATTTCAAGCCAAGTATAAAATTTTAAAAAGCCTGGACGGGACGAAAAATTACTTTAAAATTATATGTTTTTTTTTATGTATACATATGAAAAAAAAAAGTTGAAATAAATTACAGGAGGTAAAAAAAATTAATGACGGATTTTATATTTTTCAACTAACAAATGAATATGGATTAAATTATGTTAATAAAAAAAAATGTTTGTACATATCTAGAAACACAAAAAATTGATGATTAGTTTAACACTATATTAGGGGAAAAAAATAAATAAATAAAGGGTAGTAAAAATGAAGAAAAAAAGTTTAGATTTTGAAGTGCAAGAAGTTGAGATCTTCATCCTCCTGAAGCCTGCGCTGTGAAGGAAACTTGGGCAGGATTCGAGCAATCTGAATAGCAGATTCCAAATACAATGCAAACTTATTGACTAGATTTTTATGTTTATCCTCTGTAATTTTATTGGATTTTTCATTCTCTATGTTCATTTCCTCTATGCCATTTGCTAACTGCAAAACTTCAACATTGCAATTGTTGTTTCTGATTATTAGGTCTTCCGTTGCCTTCTTCTTGTAAGTCCAGCTTCCATCTCTCAAATTGAAGTGATACAAAGGGAGAAATCTTTGTCCATAAATTGCTATAAATTCCAATGCAGTCAAGATGAACTCGAATTCCTCGTTCGGCATGTAGTAGGGAAAGCTGATTCTAGTCCATCCTGGTTTTACTCCTTTGTAGCCCTATTCATCATGAATATACCAAACATAATTGAGATCTATTCAAGATTTCTAAAATAATTTTTAAGGGATAATACCATCAATCTCTGCTCAAATTTTGTATAAATACAAGATTTCAATTGCAAACCAGCTGGTTCATATTAAAATTCACTCCCTTATTAACAAAGTGATTCTGAAACCAACTGTTGCATTTTTTTTAACCAATTTAAAACTTATGGCATGAGCAAATTGATAGTTTCTCCGCTTAGAAACTCGCTTCTAGGTTCGATCTCCTCCCCCAATTTAACATGTGAACAGGAAAAAAAATGAATAAATAAAAATTATGCGTTAATTTTTTCTTACCTTTAGAATAGCAGATCTATAGGCATGTGAATGATTTTCATCAATATTGAGCAAAGAATGACCATAAGGTCCAGCACAAGCACACCCACCACGAGCCTGAATGCCAAACAGGTCATTGAGAAGTGCTGCGACAAACTGTCCATGAAGAGGTTTATCTCTATTATTGCCTGTCTCTGCCCACATGAAAAGCCTTTCTTTCTTGCTCATCCCCTTATCTGTACTGTCCCTATCGAACCCATTTTTCAATTTATCTGTCACTGAATTAGAAGAAATGTTGGTGGTAGAATAAATTAGGAAAGACAAAATTGCTTGTCTTTTACTACTTGTATTTCCCAAAACCCTAATGTTTTTATTTGGGAGAAGCCTCTTGAGTGCCTTTTCTGCATAGATATGCTCTTGTTTCATTATCATTTCGTAACCAATGTATTCTTTTACCCAAAAGGCCAATGCTGCTCTAATTGTTTGGATTATTTGAGGAGTACCACCATTTTCCCTTTCTTCAATGTTTTCCATGTATAATGTGTCCTGAAATGCAAACAAATGAGAATGTGATTAAGAAAATGTGAATGATTTTGATATATATGGTATCAAAAAAATGCGTCATTATCAAAGCACTAATAAATCATTAGCTTATCTCTAATAGGACAAGTCCAGCCTCATGATAGAATTTGATTGGTTTGTTTGATTAGTTAAGTTCCTCTCTATTATGTTGTGGGACACCTACTATATATATATATTGATTGTATGTAGACCGTCCAATTATTGATCAAACCAACTTTATTTATTATCTTGTAAGAGATGGTCAACAAAGACTACTGTTTTTTAGACATTAATGATTCTATGTTCCAATCCCACTCAACCTAGATTAAAAAAAAAAAAAAAAACTATCCATCATCAATTGAAGTAGGTTGGCCGCATTAACTTTCACACCTAAATGTAGCTTTTTATCTAAATTTGACTATGATTTTGCAAGGTGACTTTTAACATCCTAATAACAAATAAAACTCAGTTAGGCGCATAAATATCGAGTAACATAAACGGAAGAAAAATTAGATAAGCAAAATATCCCAATCAGAGATTTGAATGAAGGGCATACCTTTTCATTGAATCCATTGACATAGTCGACAGTCCCACCTCCACATGTTGATGGAGGAGAAGATCTGAGCAGATAAAGAGCCTTGCTCATCACCAGGATTCCTGGTGTCCCTGGTCCCCCAAGAAATTTATGAGGACTCAGATAGATTGCATCATATCCATCGCTCTTCCCCGACCGCATTTCGATTTCCACGTACGGACCACTGCATTTATTATATGCATCGCAATTCATAAAATACTTACTCATCACCCAAAGTCTATATATTACCATCTATTTTTACGGTTAAATTTAAAATATATACAATATGAGACTTTATTAATATTTAATATTCAATACAATATGGGTTTTAGGATGCGAAGCTTTTTTTGAAATTTTGTCAAGCTCAACATATATTTTTTATATTTAAATAGATTTGTTAAATTTTGAACCTGTCATGGCTATATTTTTTCAGCTCTATAGAGTCATAAAAAAAAAAGATAGTACCTTGCGGCGAAATCAAAGCAGGCAAAACCTCCATAATGGTGAAGAAGTTGAGCAATTGGTCTAGTATCTGAGTATGTCCCAGTGACATTGCTACAAGCAGAGAAGGAACCCAAAAGAGGTCTATTGGAGTCTTTATATTTCTCGAGCTCTGCTCGAAGAGCCTCCATGTTCAACAAGCCATTGTCATCGAGGCCAATCTCTACCACTTCGGCTAAGCTTTGTCGCCATGAAAGGAGGTTGGAGTGGTGCTCGTAAGGTCCAACAAAGACTACCCATCTCTCTTCGCTGCTCAATAAGCTCTTTATCACCCTTTCTCGTAAAACCGAAGGCACTGCAATTCCCATAACCTCTTGGAGCCTTTTAATGGCTGCGGTCGAACCGGAGCCGCAGAACAGAAGCGCATCGTCTTTGCCTCCCCCTAAGCATTTCTTTATGTATTGGCTTGCTTCGTGCACCATTTTTGTCATCCTCTGTCCCACGTGGCTGTCACATGTGTGAGTATTCCCTACATATATATTTTACATGACAAAATCAATAAAAATCATCCAAAGTTTAGTTTTTTTTTTTTAATTAAATTATTTATTTATTAGTTTTACATTTAGTATAATAAAGTGAAATTGACTGAGTAGATAACCTTTCACATCTATACTCATGAAAGGCATAAATTTTTCCATTTAGATTATGATCTGTTGTAATTCTTTAATTTCATTAAATAAAAATTTAAATTATATACTTGGTACAAATAAGTCAAAGTTAAATTAAAAATTAATTATATATATATATATTCATTAATATATATATATATATCAACAGGTTGTTCAACTAGTAAAAAAATAATGAGTTACTGGTAAATCTTACAAGTGATATTTTAAATAATAACTATTAAATAATTCATTTTTTTATTCAAGTTCAATAATAAAAAATAAATTTAGATTACCAATAACATTTGCCACATATACTTGGTACATGCAAAAAAATAAAAATGGAAAGTAAAACAAGTAAGTCAAAGTTAAGCAAAAGAATTAACAACTTTATATTAATGATCAAGCACGTTCACCTTCTGTGAAACTTTTATGTTTGATAATTAATAATTATAAGTTGCAAATAAGAAAATATTGGAAAGCATATATAAATAATATTTGATCATATATATATATATATATATATATATATAATCTCCAATGAAAGTCATACCATAAAAGGGAAGAACATTGCTGATGATGAAGCTCTCAATATAGAGGAGAGATCTGGCAGAGGCAGTGTGGTCAGCATATGTAAGTCTTCGTTTCCCAAAGACTGAATCAAATTCTTCATCACCACCAACGATTTGAGAACGAAGCCAAGATAGTTTTACATCTGCAGAATCACTTTTCGGAAAATAACTCTCCAGCTTTCTGAATGATTCGTAGCGATCACCGCTAAGATCGTAGCATGAATGTTGATAGTAATGATTAGGACTCGTAGAACTAGAATTAGTACTGTCTGTCGACTGAGATGATGATGCTGTGGCTCTGATCATCATTGGTTTTGAAGCTGATCTGATAGTACTAGTTTGCTTATTGATGATGGAGTTCTCCAATTCCAATTTCATTGCTTTAAGAAGAACAACCAGACAAAGAAAGAAGAAGGAAAAAGGAGAAGGAGATGGGCTTAACCTTGGGAAAGAAATGAATAACATTTATATATATATGTATATATATATATATTTTAGTGCGCCATAAGTTTTAAATTGCAAAAGTATTTCACGAATCGTATTGTGAGAGAAAAAATATATCACGTAATATATTATCTAGAAATTTTAAGTTAATTAATAATTTAAAATTAAAAATCTAATTAAATAAGCATCAATTGCTAAAGTGTCTCATAACGTGTATATATGTATATGCGTGTATAGTTTGAAAATAAAACATGTTTTCAGTGGGTTAGTATATAAAAATTAGCCAGTTGGTTCCTTATAATCAACTGCAAATAATAAAAGAAAAAAAATATACATATATATATATAATAACCAAATCAGACGGCAAATTATTTTAAGACCTGGCAGACCAGCTACCACTAGAATCATTTCTGACTGAGTGCGGCGCTTCATGTTTATCCATGTTTTTGACTCCGCGTGCAGCGGTTTCAAATGTAAAAAGAAATTGAATAAATATATTAAATTATTAATAATAAAAGTTTCTAATTTTCTATAGTTTTTGACACTTTTTGAAAAATTTGTATTTTAATTATTTTTATTTTTCTTCTTCAACTTGTCTTTTTTTTTTTTTTAATTGGAGTGAGAATCTTTTTCATCTTAAAATTAATAAAATTATAAATTTACACATTCAAAAGAACTTAAATTAAAGTTTGTAAAAATATTTATCAAGTACAAAAAAATTAATTTTTATATGAAATAATATTCATTTATTTAGTGCTTTCAAAATAATTTTTTATAAAAACATTTATACACTTAGTGCTAACATCAGTATCTTTATGCGTTTACTTACAAATATTAATTTAACTTTAATTGCATATACTAGATAGAATAGCGAAAAAAAAAAAGAAAAGAAAAATTCTAAATTAATTTGTCTCCACCGATCCAACTGCTACCAGAATTCAATTCAATGGAGATTTTTGTATAATATCTCAATCTCTTTCTCAATTCATTATCTGCCTAAAAAAAAGATGGAAATTTTCTGCAGCACGGCCCCGGAAGTACTGTACGCACACATCTTTCTAGTTTGGGTTGGTTCGGATTTTGCCTAGCCCTTAGTATTAGATATTCCAGTTTAATTTGCCTTTGACATTTTTTTGGTCTTTTAAAAAAATAAAATAAAAGATAATAGTTGAGTTGACTTTAGACCCATACTAAATTTGTTTCCATGCAAATTAGTAATTCAAGTCTAGTTTTGGGAAATTATATTTAAGCTATTATATTTTAATATATTTTCGAATTTTAATGTTTTTTGACATCTAATAGAGATCAATAATGTGTATTTAATCAAAACTTTATAAGATTTTTATAAAATTAAAAAGTCTAGATGTATTCAATCTAAAATTTTAAATTATTTATAAAATCATGAGATATTTAATCTAAACTTTTTAAAAGTTTATAAAGTCATGAAATATTTAATTTTTTAATAATTTTTAAAGACTTTATAAATAATAAATTTTTGTAGACTTTTTAGTTAAAAATAAAAATTTAATGCCTATAAAAAATCTCGTACTCTACTCCAAAATTTTTGTAGACTTTTTAAATAATTCCAATTAAATTTATATTAAACATTATTTTGGAACTATTTCTCCTCATCTTTCTTCTTCAACTTCTTCATCTTCCTTCCTTTTGCGAAATCAAAGTCTAACAAAAAAATTACGATTTTTTTTATTTTTTTAATATATATTTGCTTATAATTAATAATACTTTTTATTTATTTTTATAAAAATGAAACTTTTAATTTTTTTAATATATAAATATAATAAAGTGCAATAAATTTATGATTTGTTTTGAGAAAAGACCTAAATGACTATTTATTTTTTTATGTTCATTTACTTTTGCTTAATATGAAATGTAGAATATGTTATATATTTTTAAATACTAAAAATAAAATAATTATGAATTTTGGTAAATAAAATTTTGAAATAATTTTTTTTATTGAGGAAATTTATATTTTTATTATTTTAAAAAATATTTTATTGATGTAAAAAAAATATAATTATACTACATTGAAGTTTATATTAAATTTAAAAGTTAATAAAAATATACTATAACATTTTTTAAAATAAAAATCGACAGAACTGTATAAAAATCTTTCATAGTTATGTGAAATAATATGAAAATTATTTAAATTTATAAGTCATTAAAATAAATTTATAAAAGTCATTTAATTTTTTTTAATAACTTATAAATTTAAACAATTTTCATAAACATTCATGTTTAAAAATTTTATAAAAGTCATTTAAATTGCTTTTATAGATTTAAATAATTTTTTTTCAAAGTCTACGAAAGTCATTTAATTTTTTTTATAAAAATAATTCAAAATCCAACATATTTTTATAAACTCTATAAAAATCTATTAAAATTAATAAAAATTTATAATTTAAAAAAATCTGTAAAAATTTCAAAAAGTTATAATGAAATACTCTTCATTGATACTCGATAGTTTCAAAATTTTATAATTTAGTCCAACCAAATAGAAGCCATGAAAAGGAATCATGCGCGACGTGACTTTCAAATTGTCTTTTTAATTTTGTTTTTCTCTTTTTTATAATCAATTTGAGGATAAAATAATTAAAACTCCGAACCTCAACGTACCATTAAATCAAAACCACCTTTGGAGAATATTTACACCTGTTTCTCCTCAGGAGATATTATACTTGCTTTATCTGAAGTTTGATAAAATTACAGATAATTTTTTTAGTTTTGAAAAAATAACGGTTTTCTTCCATTATGTTAATTAACAATCTGTCTAAAAACTATATTATCTCTTTTATCTGATAAATAAAAATACCATAATACCTTAATTTTCTTTCCTTTTGAAAACCCAAATTTCTCTCTGCAAAATTTTTTTAAAAATAATTTTTTTCTCTCTATTTTTCCCGGCCTTAAGCAGATAATTGCATTTTTTTATCTGCATTTTTTTTATTCTTTTTTTTCGTTATCCTTTCCCATCTTATAATCCTCTCTCTTTTCCATGAATTTCAAGTCCATACTGCTATTAGAAAACATGCATAATGCAACTCTAAATTTTTTGCAAAAACCAGATGTAAGGAACCAATACTCCAAATAGGAAAATTGGTTTAAGAAAGTCAGTTCCCTCTCCATGGTTTTAGAAATTTGATTTTGGTCAAATTTAAAATGAGGCAGTTGAAATTAATTCTTTAAAATATTATATATTATTAAAAAATTAATCAAAAATGCAGTTTCCAATAAATCTAAGCCGTTTCTAAAATTTAAAAAGATAGAAAAGCTATTATTTTATTAATTTTAATAGAAAATCATTAACGACTGGGGAACTGATTATCATTTCTCAAAATTAAAAGTGGGCTCAGTTTGGTGTGGCTAGTTTTATATTTTCTCAACAAATCAAATTCAAATAACAAACAAAAACAAATAAAATCTAGATCTAACAAGTACCAACACAAAATTAAAAAGAAGAATAAGGAGATAAGGTCGTAGGAGCCGTCGTGAGTGAGATGAGATCCAGATTTAGTAGATAAGGTGTCAGAGATGAGATCGTGACTCATGGAGGCATCAGTGAAAGGGAAAGGAGGTCGCAATGCCGTCAATGAGAGGGATGCAAGAGAGGGAGATGAGGAAATTGTAAAGGGGGTTACAAAGGGGGGGTTGCAGAGGGAGAAATAACAAGCTTTAGGGATTACAAAAGGGGTTGATCGATTTTAGTTAGGAATAGAGAGAGAGAATCAGATGGAGAGAATACAATAAAATAGAGACACTACTATAGAAATAGATCATATACGACGTCCTTTAATTCTATATAAACGTTGGTAATCGAAGAGAGCCGACGTTGATACATTAAAAAGATAGTTTTTAACTTTGAAAATGATAAAGACGACATGCCATCGCATAAAAAAAGCATAAATGACAGTTAAGGAAAATCCATCGTTGTTGTTGTAGGTTACATACGACGGTTCACCACTAGAACCGTCGTTTATTATGCCCCAAGACACGTGGATGCCACGTGTCATGGTTGTAAGCTATATACGACAGTTCACACGCCATCGTTTTTGTTCTATGTTATAAACGACGGTTCTCCATTTAAACCAATGTTTATAATGCCCCAAGACATGTGGATGCCACGTGTCTCGGTTTTATGTTATATACGACGGTTCAAGTGGGAGTTGTCGTTTTTGTTCTATGATATGTGTCTTGGTTGATAATTTTTAATAGGGTAAGACGACGGTACCGTTGACAAAACCGTTATATTTACTCAAAATGGCATCATTTGGAGTAAAAACGACGGTTTTGTAATGGTTCCGTCGTTTTTACCCTTTCTTGGTTTTTAAAAAATAAAATTAATGAAGGGTTTATCTCTGGACCCATCATTTTTATCAAAATGTAGCCATTTTGGCACCGTGTTATATGGGTAAAAACGACAAGCCTAGCTCTGGCCCGTCCTTTTTAACAAAAAGGTGCCGTTTTGGCTCTGTGTTTTGTTAATCACACGCCTCATCCCCTCTTATTTTTTCCCATTTCTCCAGAAACCCTAAGCACCCAAGTCGTCATTGTTTGCTCCTCTTATCCATTGTAGTCGGATTACTACTTCATTTCACGGAATATTTGTGATTTTTCAACTTTAAAACTTTAAGGTGAGTACTCAACAATCTATTTAAATTGTTTTTAACAAATTGTGAATGCATTATTCCGTGAAAATGTTTGAACCTATGCATAGGAAAGTTTGAATATTGAATATATTGTGTTCGTCTACTTGTTAATTTCTATATGACGGGCCTAACCCGTGCATTGAAAAATTCAAATATTGAATATAATGCATTATTTTGTTTGGATATTGAATCTATTTTGTTAAGTTGGTTGTTAATTTGTATATTGTGTATATAATCGGCAATTGTATAAACTATTCGATAATATATATTAAATCTGATGATATGTATGAATTACCCGTGCATTTATTGTGCACATTTTGTATGAAAAATTATATATGAGAGTTTTTGTTTAATTAGTAATTATGTATAAGAGTTTTGTAATTGAAATTGTTATTTTTGAATTGATAACATATTTTTAATTAAAATTTTATTAAAAATAAATATATTTAATATATAAAAACTGCAAAAAAAAAAAAAAAGAAATCATAAATGATGGGCCTATGTGGGAACCGACGTTTATACATTGATTTATAAACGTCGATTATTAGCTACAAACCGTCGTATTTAACGTGCCACGTGGCCTCTATACACTTTGATTCCTAGTTTTAGCCAGTCGTGTATAGTGATTAGTTGTGCCCCGTGACATCTAGATGGCTTCAGTAATATTAAAAACAATGGTATAGTCCATTGTATTAAACACTTAAAACGTCGATTTTTAACCGTTGTATTTATTTGTGACTATTTAAGACGTTTTTTTTATGACTGTTTGAGTCCGTTATATTAAATATTTAAAACCTTGGTGTTTATCCAACGTTACTGATCCTTTTTTTGGTGAGAGATTGATGGATTTTGTTGAAAAAAAAGGAAAAGAAAGGGTTAAATGATATGTGGTTGTGATGAAATCAGATGTATAGTCAGTTATGATGGAATCAGAAGGGATAATGTGGCAAAAAATTAAAATGGCTATGATGACCGGTTGGTTCAGTCGATGGAAAGTTTAGCTAAATTGGAGACCGAACTGATTAACCAATTTTTATTTTTTTCTAATAAACAATCGTATTGAACTGGTCTATTTAGAATCTGACCAGTTTTGTTCGGCCGGTTTAGTTGGGCCTGCTAGTTTTTTCCCTCCCCTACTCGAGTGTGATCAATTTGTAATTACATCAAACTTTTGGACATCTAGGTGTAAGTTGCTTTTAAAAAAATGAAATATCGACCTATATGTTGTGCCGACACTCGAATCCAGGAGCAAAGAGCCCTTTTCAGGTAACTTGACCACAAGGCTATGAGATGTTGGCATGAAATATTGACCTATGAAAGCGTAATAAAATGGAAGTTATGTTCCAACTTCCAACTATATGTACAATATAATCTTACCAAAAAAAAAAAACTATATGTACAATATATAATATATAGATTGAAAAGAAAACGTGCTCTCAGTGGGTTAGTATATTAATATTAGCCAATGGATTCCTTATGATCAACCGCAAATAATAAAAGAGAAAAAAGAAAAAAAAAATCAGACGGTTTAGGCCCAGCTGGTAGCTGCCAGGACAATCCATTTCTGATTGATTGCGTTGCTTCATGTTTATCCTTGTTTTTGACTCCTTGTGCAGCGGTTTCTAATGTAAAGGAAACTGAATAAAAATATTATATACTAAATAATATAAGTTCCAATTTTCTGTTTTATTTTTATTTTTGACCATATAATATCATCATATAAAATTATTGATAAATAAATAAATGAATAAAAGTAAAAATAATTAACTATAAGTTAATTTTTATTCTTTATCCATCAAACAGTAATGCTAGAGCTATTAAACAATTATCAAATTTATATACAATAATATTACAGTTATCAAAGAATCTATCAAATTTATATACAATAATGCTATAGCTATAAAATTTTTTATCAAATTTATTCACAAAATATGACAGATGATAAAGTAGCACTTAAATGGTTTTATTTTTTCTTTATTTTTTTTATTTAAAAATTTACTAAATTTGATACTTAAATTATATAAATATTTCAATTAATAATATATTAACTTATATTGTTTTTAAATAAATTTAATATTTTAAAACTTATAGCATTACTAAAATGACATAATACTACATATAAATTGTTTATTAAATGAAACGAAATAAATTGTAATTAAAAAATAAAACTCAAATCAGTTTCTTTTAGTGGGGTGTATTCAATTAGAATTTAAAAAAAAAATTACAGATTTTTTTAACTTGTCATTATGCCAAAAACCTTAATAGGCGATGCAAAAATAGCGTCGCTAGTTGTAAATGACGACATAAATTTTTGTGTTGCAGAAAGGGTGTCGCAGAAACTGAAAAATATTCGCAACATTGAAATTGCGTCGCTGTAAAATAAGGGTTTTGGCGACGTGGAGCGTTGCTGATGCCCTTTATACATTGGCGATGCAAGTGTCGCAATATCTTCATCAAATCGGCGACGCTTGCATCGCCATTTCTCATAGAATTGGAGACGAATCCGTCTCTGTTTCTCATCGTATGGGCGACGTATGCGTCGCCGTTTCTCATTGTATGGGCAACGCATTTTCTCATAGAAATGGGCGATGCATGCGTCGTCGTTTCTCACTGTATGGGCGACGCATGCTTTGCCTTTACTCATCACACGTCGCGGTTGTTCCTCCATTTGTGTCAAAATTTACCATGAATGGCAACGGCAATTGACTATTTCGCAAAAAATTATTCATCACTGATACAATTTTTTGGCAACGAAATTCGTCACTAATTATTTAGACCATTTTTTTTAAATGTCGCTGGATATTTCAAATTTATTTGTATTGACTAATTAAATAATTTTTTAAATCTCATTTGACTATTTTATAAAAGAAATTTAAATGTATAAATATAAATAATTATAATTAAACAAATTTAATTTTTTTTTATCTATTATAGGCAATAGAATGATGAAGAACTTAAATTTAGTAAAAATGAGAATCAATAGGCAAGTGATATAACAAATTATATAAGAAAACGGAAATATTTTCAAACAATGCAAACAACAAAATTACATATGTACAAATAATACGAACAACAGAATTTCAAGCAGTTAAATATTTCCATAAGTATAATAATTAAATGTGACATTGTTTTTGTTATGTAAAAGTATGTATATATAAGCGGAACTACTATATATAACTTACTACGATATGAGTGGGAGCACAACAGCTGTCCATTCTGCTCTAAAATGGTCGACATATTGCTGGGTCCAAGCACTATCTTGTAACTGCACATATATTACCAAACAAGTAGTTAAAATAAGTATTAACTAATAATATAAATTCTTACTGAGTGTAAAAATAGCATAATTTTAATTACCATGTGTGCTAAATTTTCTCGAGCAATATTATTTACTATGATGTCCCGCATGATCATCATCACATAAAATCCGCATTCGGTATTTCTTGGTTGTTTTATTGTCTATACAAAAGTGATACAAAAAAATAAGTTAATCATTATATTAAATATGTAAGTAATTTTTTGTTTGACAAACAATATTAATATGTATTTATAAAGTAATAAATACTTATGTGTAAAAATCTTAGCGAAGTTTATGTATACAAATGTTATTGATGTACCTTTGTTTTAGGTCATTTAAGTTTTTCGTACCAAACTTTTTTTTGGCCGTCGGATGTACAGTTCCAAGACAAGTATATGTACATTATGGATACATTATATAAATCACCAGAAATAAAATCAGTAATTAATTATTAAATTTTATTAATAATCATCTACATATATAGTTAATTATGCAGACTTACCTATCCAACAAACCCCTAATGTTGGCCATTCTTTGACGGTTGTTCTTCAAAAGCGCATCATGAAACCATGTGATGTAGAACCCCAAAATTAAAGAATCCGAAACCCCAAAACACACAAGAAATATTGAACAATAATTGGAAACAAGAACCCGCCCTACCAAATCCTTAGATAATTTGTATCTAAAAACGTGGATTAGAAGGCTAGGGAAAAAGAAGAATAATTGCCACAAAATATTTCTACTTTGATAAGAGAATTCAACTCCTAATGCAATAAGAAGAAGAAATTGATTCCTCACATTGCAAGAACACTCCTGGGAGCAATAAGAAAATTAATTCTTTCAATTGATTAAAAACTCAAATCTATCTTCCAAAGGAATTGATCCCCTTTTATATAAGGATTAGGGTTAGATTAAGAATCAATCTAAACCATTAAATAATAAGAAAGTAATCCTAAGGCTGAAAACTAACCCTAAAAACGAAAAATAGCAAATATTACAAAACTACCATTATAATCCAAAAATAGCTAAATTACTAAACTGCCATTATAAGATGCTTATTTTTAAAATGACACTGTTTTGTCTCTGCAACTCTCGAACATTATTACCACATTCATCCCTTGCTTGGACATCATGCTTAAATGATCATTAGGCCTCGGAAAAGTGTTCAAGTCATTTTGAAACTTGAATAGATCTTTATCCATATTTTTCTTCACAAATCCAAGCATTATTTTTTTGATCTTTTTAACTCGAGAATGCATAACTGGTTTACTAGAAAGATGATGTCGTCATCTTTTGCTCCAATGCTAGAATATGAATCTATGATGCCCGCATCACCATGGAAACTGCTAAGTATGGGTCAACAACACCCAACATCCAATGGTCTCTACAAAATGTATTAATTACAAATATTTTAATAAAACTCAAATAATCCATTGTAATATTAGACAACTTATAGTATCTTGACTAGTATGGAAAAAACCATAGTTGACCCTTTTCTGCATCTCTCTATCGCATCAAAATTTTAAGTTCTCGAACATCGTGATTTCTCCTTCTACATTGGCTATATCATTAGGGAGCATAAAACAATATTTCCCTAGTTGTTCACCCATCAGTCGGGAATCTAAATGCCTAAGCAGTAAATCATCATTTACATAATTAGTTGTATGTAACAAATAAAACAATAAAATATTTAGAAATTAATGCAATAAAGTTGGATTACATACCTTATGTAGAACAAAATGCAAGACCGTTACAACTTCAGTATGTAACAAAAATCTTGGATATCTTTCTTAGAAATTGATATCAACATTTCATGGCGCACAACTGTCGATGGCAAGGAGGCCATCCACATGTGATACATGTCAAAAGGGTTGAGCCACCTTAACAACTCTATAAGTGTAGGGCTAAGGTTGTATAAGCTGGTAGCGGCAACTTCATCAGCTGTAGCAACATTTGCCAGCTCGGCCTCTACTAGTTGGGACCTATGTGAACCACTTGATCCTGCATGAACCACCTGTTAGCCCTTTGATGTTCTCCTTTTCCCATAATCCTAAAACCAAAATAACAAAAACATATTAGTATGAAAAAATATCAATTATAAAAATTTCTATATAAATAAATTTAATTTTAAAAATTATCGCATTTAGATTTTCATTTAATATAATATAAGTAAAACAATGCCTCTCGGATATTTCAATTTTTTACTTATTTTACTTAAATATAGGTAAATTATAGGGATCCTTACCCTACCCTAAAAAAGTAATATTTTATAAATATGAAACTGATATTCATCAAAATACTTGGGAATTGATTTTCCCAAGCCTAGTTTAGATTTATGATAATATAATAGGTGTAACCGATATAAAGTACTAATTATTAATTTTAATAACAACCGGACAAAACCTACAAAGAATAAAATAGCAATGCAGTGCACGAGTGTTATATTTAAATCGAAGAACATGTAAATGATTATTGCAACATTTTTGTTGTCATTGGTAAAATCTAGGAGGAAACAACAAAACGAAAAATAATCAGCACTACTGTGCTATCATATATATATATAATAAATTATAAATATTTACATTAAAAATATATATTATTATAACAAATAAAATAATAAATAAAAAACAAAACACTAATAAGGAAAAATATACAATAGGCATAAAATTTTGTTTACCTAATTTTATTTATCACTTGAGATATATATTTTATGGGCTTGGATAAATTTACTTATTCATTTAAAAACTTATGTGTGTGTGAATATATATATATATATATATATATTTAAAAAGGATTGATTTTTTTTTTTCAATTTATAATATATAATTGGAACTTGCAAGCTAGGAAGACACATTCAAATTTTTTTTTAAAACATTGTTTGTATTTCTTTTCATATATACTTCAATTCTTAAAATTATATATTGTTGATGAAGAGATTAAATTACTTCAATATTAAATAATAAAAAAACCACTATTGGCGACGCTAGCGTCTCCAATAATACAGTATTGGCGATGCTGGCGTTGCCATTACCCCTATTTTTTTTAAACATTGTTTGTATTTTTTTTCATATACAGTTCAATTCTTAAAATTATATATTGTAGTTGAAAAGATTAAATTATTTCAATATTAAATAAATAAAAAAACCACTATTGGTGACGATGGCTTCTCCAATAATACAGTATTGGCAACGTTGGCGTCGCCAATACCCCTATTTTTTTTAAATAAGTACACATTATGAAATAGAAAATTTTTAAATTAAGGCTCGTAAATATTTATTACATAATTAAATTACATATAATTTTCATAGCCACATCCCTTCACAATCTTCACGAATATAAACTTCATCATAGTCTTCGTCACTGTTAACATCAATGCCGTGCTCCACACATGGGAGACGATCGGCAAATGGGTTATAATCCATGGGAGTGTCTTCGTCGTCATCGTCTTGTTCAACATCATCAACAAATACATCACGTTGTGGTGGAGATAGCACTACTAACCAACGTGGATCAAGTTGATCCTCAATGTAAAAAACTTGCTGCACTTGTGAGGCCATGATGAATGGATATGATATGTGACCTAACTTTTGTAAGTTGACACATGTAAAGCCTAAATGATCAGTTTTCACACCGATACTACTGTCAACCCAATCACACATGAAAACAGTGACGGGGAAACGAACATAATTGACATCCCAAATTTCTCTTACTTTATCGTAGTAAGTCATATTCGCTAAAATAGGATTATTATCTTTTGCTGTTGCATAATGCATACTTTGGGCTATTATCTTCACTCCACTGTTTTCTGTGACGCGCTTATTGTCCCTTTCCACAATGTTGAAACAAACCCCTTTAATGACATAACTTTCATGCTTCATTACCACCCATTGTGGACCCTGTGCAAGCCACCTCAATGTGTCATCCACATTACAAGTCGATTTACATTGCTCGGCGTCAACCTATTAACATCACATATTGAAAGTAATTAGAATATTAAGGAGCATTAAATAAATCATGCACCAAACAATTAAAAGATATATTTTAAATTGGCTATAAGTTATCACGCAACCAATATATAAATGTGCGGTTGTGTTCGTCTTGAATCCATTTTGCCATCTTTCCTATGTTTCTTTTATCGGCTTTTAATGCTTCCAACTGAAAACTAGCAACACACAAGACACGAAATATTAAACCGTATATTCATGCATATATGTACTTGCAATATGCAATAGATATTGACAATAAAAATCCATACCTCGTATATGGCTCCACCTCCGAGGAATTTGAAAGAATAGTCATATGGACTTGCTCCCAAAGCTTTTGATCAATTTGGTACATCTTTCCACCTTTAATAGGGGCACCGACATCCTCACTGTCATTCAGCCTTTGATATCTGCCAATAGGGTTCCCAATTGCGTCTAACCCTCGTTGGTACTCATTACAAAACTCGATTGCTTCTTTAGCTACATAACTCTCAGCGATGCAACCTTTTGGTCAGTTTTTGTTGCGAACATAACTTTTCAATATCTTCATGTACCTCTCAAATTGGTACATCCATCTGAAATGCACTGGTCCACACAATCGAACTTCTCGTACAAGGTGCATAGTTAAATGAACCATTACATCGAAAAAAGAATGGTGTGAAGAACTTTTCTAGCATGTACAATGTCCTCATAAGATCACTATGTATGGCATCAAGGGATGCAATCTCAATTGATTTTTTGCATATTGAATTAAAGAAAAAACAAAATCTAGCAATTGTAGATCACACGTTTGTAGGAAGCACTAGACGTATTGCAAGAGGCAATAGTTGCTGCATCAACGTGTGATTATCATGGGACTTCATCCCTACTAGCTTCAAGTCATCCATTCTCACAATATTACGAAAATTTGATGAATAACATTCAAGAACTTTTAGCTCTGCCAAATAGCGACAAAATATACGTTTCTCTTGTTTGGATAACGTATAACATTCAGGAGGCAAAAAAGTTCGTGCTCCATGTACCAACGGGGCCAATTCAAGCCGAAGGCCCATATCCACTAAATCCAACCTCGCATTTATTCCATCTTTCGTCTTACCTGAAATATTAAGCAATGTACCTATTATACTTTCGCAAACATTTTTCTCAATATGCATCACATCCAAGTTGTGGCGTATATGGAGATATTTCCAGTACTGTAAGTCATAAAATATTGATTTTTTTTCCAACAGTGTTCAACGTCATCTCCGCAAAATTTTTTACCTCTCCCTGTGTCGTCAAAAGTACAAGCATTAAGCTTTTCCAAAATTTCCTCACCAGTCAATGGTATCGGAGGCTCTCCGAATTTTTGAAACCCATTGAAAGTCTTTTTTTTTGCTTTCGGTATGGATGATTATGAGGTAGGAATCTTCGATGCCCAACAAAACTCATTTTTTGGCCATTTTGCAAGCGAATAGCAAAAGTGTTCTGATTGCAAATTGGACATGCATGGTATCCCTTCGTTGCATGACCGACTAAGTTTCTATAAGAGGGGGAAAATCATTTATCTTCCACAGCAACACTGCTCGTAAAGTGAATTCCTCTCTACGATAAGCATCAAAAGCTTCAATGCCCTCGTTCCACAACAATTTCAATTCTTCGATTAAAGGCTCCAGGTATACATCGATACAGTTGTCAGGCTGTTTAGGTTTAGATATTAGAAGAGTCAACATCATGAATTTTCCCTTCATGCACAATCAAGGAGGAAGATTATACACGACACTGATAACATGCCAAACACTATAGACACAACTCTGTAAACTGTGCGGGTTCATTCCATCAGCTGCAATATCGAGTCTAAGGTTTCTATCTTCTGCGGCGAAGTCTGGCCAATAACGGTCTACCAAATTCCAAGCTAGAGAATCTGCTGGGTGCTACATTTTGCCTCTTACAATCTTTCTCTCATTTGCATGCCACTGTAAATTTTTAGCGATCGAAACACTGTGGAACATTCTTCTAAAATGTAGAAACAATGGAAAATACTATAAAACCTTCGATGGGATTTTTGTAATTGTGTTATCTTCTTCAATTTTCCATCTGGATGACCCACATTTAGGACATAGCATTAGATCAGCAAACTGTTTTCTAAACAAAATACAATTTTTGGGGCATGCGTGTATCTTCTCGTACTTCATTCCCTAAGTAGATAGGGTCTTCTTAACATAGTAAATAGAAGTTGGCAATACTTTATTGAGTGGCAGCATCTCAGATAACAACTTCAGCAGTGCATCAAAGCTTTTGTCAGAATGCCCATATCTACCCTTCAAGTTATATAATTTAACAATAGCCTATAACTTGGTAAATTTTGTGCATCCTGGAGACAAAAGTTTCTCTGCCTCTTCCAACAAGCTTGCAAAATGATTAGGATTTTTGGGAATATCAGAATGCATATTATAGAAGGCGTCACAAGTCATTTCGATATTGTTGTACGCAACATCTTCTTCTCTATCGCTGTCCTCTTTATCGAACTCTAAATCTTGATTAACAAATTGTGAAGACACCTCGCCACCAGCTGACTAGTAGGAATATTCACCGTGCCAAACCCATTTCCTATAATTGCTATTGAATCCATTCCAATATATGTGACATTTTATGTCCTTCATAGAATGCAATGTCATATTGCCACATTTCATGCAAGGACATCGAACGACATTACGATCACTTACATTTTTGCCGTAAATTCTAAAAATTCATCCACACCTTTGGCAAAACGTGTAGATCATCTATCCGAATATATCCATGACTTATCCATTTGACAAAATATTATTTGAGTAACTAATGCAGTAATCTTTGTATTGCATCACCATATGAAAGTAACCAAAAAACAAACGAGAATAAAATATTACAAAACAAAAACACAAGTATGCAGGAATATTGCGTATTAAATGTTTAAATAATATGAAATTCGAGTTTACGTGTAAACTTACTTGCAACGTGCAACTTTGGTCGAGTTTGTGTTCAGCTTCGTATGATGATTCTGCGCATGGAAAAATGATATATAGATCGAGAAACTAAAACTAAATTAATAACGTAAAATATAAAGTTCCAAAAAAAAAAACGTAAAATATATATATAATTTATTGCAACTATAAAGAGGTGGATGGACATTAAATGAGGCATTCATTACAAGTTAATTTTTTTTTTTTGGTGAATATCATTACAAGTTAATTGGTAGACAAATCGTTGACCAATTTGAATTTAAATTGGACAGGCGACGCAAACGTCGCTAATGAAATGAATTATTTTTTACATATATATATATAAATTAAAGTTTAAATGTTTCAATAATGAACATTAATTTTTTTTTTGAATTAATTAGCTTATTTATTAATTCAATTACTGTAAAATCAATTGTTTAATTAACATATTAATTTATATTTATTTGATCGTTTATTGATTACTTCTTAAACGGTCCTAATATCTTATGTATTATTTAATTATTATTGTCTTTCTATATATTTGTGGTGAATAAATTATAAGGCTCTTTCATATATATATATCTTTCTTGCCTTATAAGGCTCTTTCAGCTAAATCGAGAGCAAAAAAAAAAAATATTTTGAAATAGTTTCAGCTAAATTGAAAAAAAAAACGTAAGAATATTTATGCATATGTATTTGTGATTTTTTTCCTTTTCTGATAAATATTTCTTTTACAATAATAGATGATTTTCTTTTAAAATAGAAATACGTATTTATAGGTAGAGAATGCTAGGTGTGAATTGATTATTTTGGTATTGTGAAATGATTGTGGTAGGTGTGAATTAATTTTTAGTGTGATATGAATAAATACCGATGCATGTTAGTCCAAATACTTTTTAATACCTGTTTTACATTAATAAAGAGAACTTGCCGGAATCACAAGGAGAAACAACGGCACTAGTGTCGCCGATTTCCCTTGTTGCTAATCCCGCAATTTCAAGTACATGTGTCGCAGAATTAATGTATTTGGCATGCAACTATTTCGCGACACCTGCTCCAATGGGTGTTGCCGAATGTGATTGCCGCGTGTATTTTCCGCGACGCTTTACGAAAGCCCATCACAAATGTATTTGACGCGCATAATTTCTGCAACACTTGCGGAATGCCTGTCCCCAAATGTAAGAGCAGATTTTCGGCGACACTTGCGGAATGCCTGTCCCGAAATGTATTTGACGCGCTTATTTTTTGCAACATTTGCCGAATTCGTGTTGCCGAATATGCTTGGCACCAGATTTTTTGCAACGTCGCAAAAGATGATTTCACACACATTTTAGCGACGTGTTTGCGTCACTGTTTTGTTCAAATAAAGGTGACACACTATGTTTGTGTCGCCGTTTGTTTATCGCAACGCAATTATTTTGGTTCGTCGCGCATTTGGTGTCGCCGATTAAGGTTTTTGGCATAGTGTATCGACTTTTGTAAGTTTTAATACATTTTTATAGATTTTAGTAGAGTTTATAATAAATTGACTTTGAATGCTTTTTAGCCCAGAAATTCTAGATGGGTTGGTGAGGGTCTCAGCCTTTGACCAAGATGACCAAGGTTCGAGTGCTCCCATCGCCTGGGTCGGAGGCTCAATTTGTCAGCTGAACTAAGCGTAAAGGCGAGATGTAGACTGACAGGTTGGTTGACGCGGGTGGGTCCACCACTCGGGGTTGCAGGGGATATACCAACATCTACTCCTCCAACCCTTTTTATTCACCAAAAAAAAAAAAAGACTTTGAATGATTTTTATACACAAAAAAGTTTAATGATATTCATAAATTTTGAACAACTTTTATAAAGCTTTTTAATAACTTATAAAATTTGAACTACTTTCATCGATTTTCATATTCAAAATTTTTTATATTGTTTTACATAACTGTAAAAGATTTTTATACAATTCTAACGACTTTCATTTTAAAAGACTTTTTAGTATATTTTTATTAACTTTTAAATATAATATCATATATACTTTATAGTAATAAAATTATATATTTTTTATGTCATTAAAAATATTTTTTAAAATAAAATAAAATAATAAGTTACCTCTATAAGAAATTTTTTTATTAATTATTAGCAAATATAAAATAAAGAGAAAATAAAAATCCTAAAACAATTTTTGTCTGTTCGATTTTGATTTCGCAATGGAGAAAGAGATAGAAAAGGAGAATAAGAGAGATAATGAGAAAAAAAACTTTAAAATTATGTATATTATTATTGTATAGTATAAATTTAATTGAAGTCATTTAAATTTTCTTTTAAAAGTTTTGGAAGAGAGAGTGAAATTTTTTGTGAGCATAATATTTCTATTTTTGTTTAAAACGTCTATAAAAATTTATGATTTAGAAAAAATTTTAAAAGTCATTAATAAATTGAATACTTCATGACTTTATAAAAATTAAAAAAGTCTTACTTAAATATATTATGACTTTTATAGATTTTTTTAAAGCTTTTAAAAGTTTACAATAAATATTTTATGACTTTATTAAATTTTTAAAAGTCTACATTCAATACATTTAAACTTTTTAACTTTATAATTTCTTTTTAAATTTTAAATAAATACACCACTCTAAGTTGGATTAAAAATTTTCTTCAAAGGGAAAGTTATTCATCATTTTTCTTTTTGATATTAGTACAGCTATTTTTTTGATAAAATATTTTTAATAAAGTTATTGGATTTGAAATTTTAAATTTCATAACTTTTTAATTTCGATACCAAATTGAGTAATTACTTTTTTCAAAAGCTTCATCCAGCTGCTACCAGATTTCAATTCAATGGAGATTTGTGTATAATATCTCAATCTTTCTCAATTCGATATCTGCCTAACGAATAAAAAGTAGAAAGAAAAACTCTACACGACGCCTTAAAAGGGAAATCCTGTAGCCTGTCCCAGATCTTTTAAATAAGGAAAATGGGCACCTAACTGATTGCTTTATTTTTTGGACTTATCTTTCTAAGTGTGTATACAATATTGAACCCATTGTTTATGAGTAGTTATTACTGGGACATCATATACACACTAAATATAGAAATTTCAGAAAAGATTGACCTTTGACTTTTTAAAAAATTAAATAAATAAAAGCTAGTATTTCAGTTCAGACTGTAAATTTTTTTTTTATGCATATTTGTAATTAAACGCTGATTTTGGAAAATAACATTTTAAACTATCAAAATTAAAAGGGAAAATTACACTTTAAAACTTTTTAAAACGGTTATTTTTTTTTCTTCGTTTATGGATATATTAATTTTTTGTTGACAAATATGCTCTATAGTTTTTTAAATCTTACATTTTAATTTAATTTTTTAAGAATTTAACATAAACTATGAAAAGAGGATCATGTGCGGCTCAGATGAATCTTAAAATTATTTTTGTTTTTTTCTTTTTCATTTAAATTTAAATTTAAGATTAAATAATTAAAAAACTTAAAACCGCTAACTTGGACGCACAGTTTAATCAAGAGATCCTTTTAAAGCAAACCAAGAAGAAGAGAACATGTTATCATTTATCTTCGGTTTTCCTTTTTATTTTTTCTATTTTGTTATTTATAATTGATCAGTGAGTTTAATCAAAATCGTTTTCATGATGCCAAATACTTGTTTTGATCATTGATGAATTCCATGAGAATTAAGAAAATAAATTATTTATAATATAACTCAATTTTTTTTTTTGGGTGAATAGCCCGTATATAATTATAACTTTCTAGCAAATTTTTACAGCATAATCACTTAAAATAGTTGAACTGAAATAATCGGATAACTAGATAAAGTAACAATGTCTGTAAATAGAATAATATTATTAAAATTTATAATTAAGTAATATTGTCCAAAAATAAATAACAAAATTTTTAATAAAGTAATATTAATAATGTTACTTTGTTTGCACACAATGTTATCTCATTTGAGGATCCAATTATTTCATTACATTTATTTGAGTTGTTGTACTGTAAAAAAATCTATTTTTATCCCATCAACTGTAGTCTGTATTGTATGTATCCCTAGTCTCTAGTGGATGTGTTTGATCAACCTTTGTACAATTCAATAAAAATTATACAAACAAGCATGCTAGTCGCAACAAACTCCAATATGTTTCTCTTCAACTGAGTCCCTAGATGTCATAGTAGGAACATTTTGTATATGTGCCCATCCATACTTTTCTGTTTTTAATAAGCAGAAATCATGTGCTAGTCACATAATTTATCTACATATATTTTACACATACAAAATAATTGAATATAATAATAATACTTATAATTTTATAACACTGAGAATGAGCCAACTAGTCTTTAAGCAGATTTCAAGTCCTTCAGTTTAATAGGCAAACTAAAGTATTACGGAGACAGTGCGCCTTCACTGTGAAATTCAATAAACAAATCTAGTCCTAAAACTAGCACAAATAAGCTCTATAAGTGAGTTACATGATTATGGACAGTCCAAACATATTTAAATTCTAACATTCTCTCATTTGGACTATATAATAATTACACATATCACCTAACTTGTATAGAATCTGTCAAAATAAAATACCATTTCATTTAAGAACATTGCATATCGATATGGTACAAAAATATATCAAACTAGGCAGTAAAGATTCTCTCAGTAGATCTTTCAAAACTAGATATCATTTCAGTCGAGTAAATTGTATGTCATACACTCAATTTAGGTAGTAAAGATTTACCTTACTATGTGAAATTCTGCATCACATAATACCATTTCATACAAGCCCATTGTATACCGATAATATACAACAACATACTTAAACTAAGTATTAGGAATTCTCCAAGATACCTGTGGATCAACATACACATAAACATATACTAAAAGTCTCACTCAGACTCGCTAGCACAAGGAGCAACAACAATATGCATAATTAAACATCTCATATACGATGATTATCGTTGTTCATCAAGTCAACTCCATTGACCCGGTCAAAAATCTGACCAACTCGATCGAATTTGTCAAGTTAGTCGGGTTATGATCCAACACAATATGAAGACATGTAGTAACCCAACTTAACCTAACCCAAACCTAATATGTATCGGATTCAGGTTTTATTATAAAAAGAAAAATAAAAAAATAAAATATTTTTAAGTAGAAATTATTGCGCATATACCCCAAATGATAAATTAAATAACATTTTTATAGGAGGTGTTTTTGGAAAAAAACACCTAAATCAATGTTTCAATTCGCAGCAAAAAGTAAATATTTCAACATTCTTAAAGTCACTTTTTTCCCAATAAATTGATTACAACTTCAAAAACATCCTCCTCATACACAACAAAAAATGAAAAACGAGCCACAATCATATATTACTATACATACATTATACGAAATGGGGTGGACAATTAGAGAGAGGCAGATGTGGAGTGGGACAAGTTGGATGACCAGAGAGGCAAAGAAAAGGAGTGGGATGACTTAGAGGCTGTGGGTGTCCAGTGGAGTGAGCTGGAGTGGAGGGAAGAGATGGATGCGAGGTAAATAAAGAGGCTGCTGCTTGATTTGCTAAAGGCTAGAGCAAACTGAGGGTATGTTACATAATAATAAAATTTCATATAATTTTTTTTCTTAGTTTTAATATTCGGTTTGGTTTGGGTATCTGACTCGACCCCATCAGTTTTAAAATACATGAACTTGAACCAAACTAACTCTTTTTGTTTTTTAAATGGATCAATTTGGGTTGGGATGGATTGGGTTTCAAGTTCTTTGCATAGGCTTAATAACAATGATCGACATACATAAATGTAGGCAATGTTCAATATACAACATACAATACGAACATTATTATAGATTACAAACTCCCATTGAACCTCAACAGTCTCAACTGCTCCACAATTCCATGTGAGACATATTCTCCTCAACCAAGTCTATAAGCTAGCCTTTGGTAGTGAGTTTGCCACCATGTTGTAACAAGCATGTATATAACAAAATGAGACTCTCAACAAATTAACACAGATGCGAAAATACTACACAACAACATTGTTGGGAAAATAACAAAATATGCACCCAAAATCATGTATCATTGTTTCAAAACACGCCACATACTCCTAATTCACAATAAATGAAGCTGTAAGTGTTTTTCCGACACCGTTTTGCAAAATAGCTCCCACTGCTATAATAAAACATTTTTGATACTGGACCTCTAAATATCTACATAGCCACCATAATTATTATCACAATACCATACTACATCAATAGGCAAAATGAAAAAAGAAACCTCATCACCAACAACCGACCATGCCTTTTGAAAAAAAAGCCCGCTAAAACCATCTGGACCCAGCAGACTATTTGAATCCATCGAAAACATTGTAAGCTGCAACTGCTCCAAAGAAGTAACCTGGATTAAATCACCATTCTCCAAATATGAAACCAATTTAGGAATGATCTGACCAACCATCCCCAAATTAGGAGTGTCACCTCAGATAGACTCTGGAAACAAAGATTTATAGAAATCAATTAGATGATTTTTAATAATACTATGATCCAAAATCAAAGAACTATCCACTTCTAAAACCAAAAGAGGCCTTTGAGACATTCTCACTCTAAGAAGATAATGGACAAAGGCTGAATTATGGTCACTTGAGTGCAGCCAGTTCACTTGACATTTATCCTAAGCATTAATTTATGCCTAGCCAACATGTTATCTAAAACCTTATGAGTATGAGCCTCTTCCTGAAAAAGAGCCTCCTAAAAACCATCATTAGAAAATGTTTGTTGAACCTCCAAAATATGTGTTTCCGTATCATGAATTTGCTTATTAAATTTCCTAAAGGTAGAAAAATTCTAACTATGCAAACGACCACGAAACAGTTTAAGCCTATGCATTACATGGGTCATAAGATCCCCAACTAAAGAAATCGCCCACACTTGTTTCACTACCTCCAGAAAGAAATCATGCAGCACCCACATGGATTGAAAACGAAACGGCTTAGGGCCACTAATGACCGAAGCCATTAAATTAATAAGAATCAGATTGTGATCCAATCTATGATGACGAAGAGCAACATAGGAAATTGACTGCCAAAAATCAAAACAATTGCTAGAACAAAAAGCACGATCTAAATGACATTCCACATAACTATGCACCTCTATAGGAGCCCAAGTGTATTTAGCATTAGCCGTATTCAATTAAAACAAATAGCAGAATCTATAAAAGCACAAGAAAATTCATCATAAGAGATACGAAAAAAGAGCAAGCTCAGTTTTCTCATGGGACTCTAAGACAACATTAAAATCACCAATGACTATCCAAAGATCCTGTAAAACCGAAGCATGATCCTATAACACATCCAAAATAGCTTTCTAAGCCTTATATAACACCTTCACATCAATAAAAGAAACATTAGAGCTTACCCGAATAGAAACTTGCCGATCATCCGAACCAATCAACGAAGCACCATTAGCTTAACTATTAGATAGAACCCATAGACTAGAATCCATTTTTCCTTGATCATTAAAGGCATCAATCTGAAAACCCAAATAATTCTAGAAAAAAATAGAATCGTAGCAAAAGGAACCAAGGGCTTCGCGATGCACAGGAAATCAAGATGATTAACTATACAATAGTCTCTAAGTAAAGACTGATTCTGTGAATTTTCAAGGCCACGATAGCCGCAAAAAAGGACATTCATTGAAAAGCATGTCGGGTGGCTCTAATCACAAGCCTAGTCAATCCAACATCCTATTATTCTTTAAGACGTCTAGCTTTCTCTTCCTTTAAAAGCCTACCTCTCCACTTAGATTTATGAACAGTAGGAGATAACGAAGCCGAAACTAAAGGATCAACATGAGGAACCAGAACCAATGTAGAAACAAAAGTGGCAATAGTATCATCCTCTTTACTATCGAGACTCATCTCTTCTTCAGAATCTTGATATGCTCAACGTTGCTTAAACTGCTCATTAGGAAGAACATTCAACTCCCCCAAAGATCTAATTTTAAAATAAAAAATAGCCTCTATATCCCTTAATATCGTATTATCAAAAACACCCTTCGCCATTGAGTCCAAAACCACAAAAGCATTTAAAACCTCGACATTAGAAATCACCAAAGCTAACGAAGGAACCTCATTTACTGTGTCTGTTGTAACTGAAGCAGAAGTCGTTGCCACATCCAAGACCCCATCCACCGAAGGAGCAGTATTATCTACGGGCATGTCCTTAGACACCCTTGAAGTCTCTCTTCTTACAAAGTTTGATACTGGAGCCACAACCACACACACTGTTTTCTTAGGCAAAAAAAATTGTTTCTCTTTAAGCTTCATAGTAACCTCTTTCTTCTTCGCATCCTTTCTCAAATTAGAAGCCTCATGAGAATCCAAACGATGACACATGTAAAGATTGTGTCCCACACTATTGCATGCAGTGCAGAAATCAGAAATATTTTCATAGTGTAAATTAATCGGAATGCTTTCATTCGGCCTATAACTACTAGAAAATAGGGTCAACAACGACGGTGAAAAACCGTCGTCACAAGTGTTTAGACGACGGACACAAAACCGTTGTCAAATGAAGCGTCGTCGATACTCATAAAACATTGACGACGGTTACCACATCCTCATCTAAAACAACACCGAAGCCAAGTAGGCGCCACACAACAAATATATTAACGACGTTTTCTACTAGAAACCATCGTCTATGCAAAATTATTGACGACGGTTCCTTGTATTAACCGTCGTCGATATTATATATAAATATATATATATATATATTGTAACTTATAGTTTATAAATTATACAATATTAATTACATAATAACATTAACAATTACAAAAGTTTTATACATAACTAATAATTAAACTTAACTAATCAAACGATGATTCCAAACTTGAAGGGTTCAAAATTTCTTTAGTAAAATATTTAGCCCAATCCTCTCTAATTTCATCCACGAAGTCTTGTAGTCAAATACAATTTTTAAACTGTACATAAATATTAAACAAATAATATTAATGCATTAGTAAACATAATATTATATATAAATTAACAATTACACTAAAATTATACTTACAGTATTATGTAACTGAGACTATGGTACTGATGAATCGACATTTATTATATCCCTCATCATCATGCATACAAAATATACACACTCATAACTTGTCGGTTGCAATGGTGCATACAAAAAAAAATAATTTAAAATATTAATTTACATAATTTCTAATACTTTAACATTAATGAAATAAATAATTCATTGATTTTACCTTTCCGCCTCGTCAACTAATTAATTTATTCTTCAACCTTTGCCTCTTCGGCTCATTCCATAATGTCCAAGCTCTATTTATATATAACATTTTATAAATTAAATAAATTATTAAAAATAAATTTAATCACTAAAATTAACTTACTAATTTTTTAAATTAACTTACTTGCTTATTAATCGCTTAAAATCAATATTAGCTTTGGTGTTGGCAGAATCAAAAAACCAAATATACCCCAAGTACGGGTCCACGACACCAAGCGTCCAATGAGCACTGAAATAAACATCAATATTAAAAATATATAATATACTATATATATTTAAGAAAGTTTTAAATTGAAAATATAATTAAATTGTACCGACAATGATATGAAATTAATCATATCCTATTGAAGTCGGGCTGTTCTTTCCACCGTCTGACCAATTGCTCAGCTTGAGATGCCAACATTTCAAGTCCAGCATTCTGCACCACACGTGGATCAATAAAATCTTCCCAGTGCGGATCATATGTCGATACAGCTTCCTGCAAAAAAAATATCATGTCAAATACAATTTAAGAAAATTTTAAATAAATAAATTATAACTTCATTCATAAATTTGTAGCTTACTTCATATAGAATAATACGCAATCAACACCCAAGTCCTGCATCTAACAAAATTGGTAGATATCCTCATGTGTCAGCTTCGATGGCAGGTCAGAGGTGATTAATTGCTGCTGACTGTAACACCACACTCTCTTTCCAACCAATATTGTCTCAAATTTAGCCACCGCACTTCAGACGGTATGGAGTTTTTGGTCAAACTTCCCAGGGGGTCACCCATCCTAGGAATGCTCCCACTGGAGCACGCTTAACCCCAGAGTTGTTCCAACTCTGAAGCCAAACGCTCTGAAAAGGCCTTGATTGTTAAGAGAGTGCTTACTTTACATTTGAACCATTACCACATGACTCCCTTTCCACACCCGGGCGATGTGGGATTGGACACCTATCTCTGCCAGTAAGGTAGCCTGCCAGTGCCTCGCACCCGCCCACACTTACTCTGGCTATGCCAGTAAGGTAGCCTGCCAGTGCCCTTTGCACCCGCCTACACTTACTCTAGCTTTTTAGATCTGGGTCATCACAATCCACCCCCCTTGGGGCCCAGCGTTCTCGCTGGCACATTTCCGGCCGGGTACAGGCTCTGATACCATTTGTAACGCCACACACTCTCTCTTCAACCAATATTATCTCCAATTTAGCCACCGTACTTCAGACGGTATGGAGTTTTTGGTCAGACTTCCCAGGGGGTCACCCATCCTAGGAATGCTCCCACTGGAGCACGCTTAACCCCAGAGTTCTTCTAACTCTGAAGCCAAACGCTCTGAAAAGGCCTTGGTTGTTAAGAGAGTGCTTACTTTACATTTGAACCATTACCACATGACTCCCTTTCCACACCCGGGCGATGTGGGATTGGACACCGATCTCTGCCAGTAAGGTAGCCTGCCAGTGCCTTGCACCCGCCCACACTTACTCTGGCTATGCCAGTAAGGTAGCCTGCCAGTGCCCTTTGCACTCGCCCACACTTACTCTAGCTTTTTAGATCTGGGTCATCACATGACTTTCATTGGTCGGTGGAGATGCATGCGAATGACGCGAATAGGGAGTACTATTTGAGTCTGAATGAGCTACTGCCTTGCCTTTTGATGCTCGTACTGATATCTCCACCTGATCAAATATATAAATTTTAAAACAACATTATAAATAACAATTATTAATAACTTAATTATAATGAATAAATAAAACACTATAAATAACAAATATTAATAACTTAATTATTTACCTCTTATTCAGGTAAAATGACTAAAAATCTAGGCCATGTACAAAATGACTCCACAGCTTCTCCAACCAATGTGATGGCAAAAAATGATATAGGTAGGGCTGCATCAGGGACCAATGCCTCCTGAACATTGACCGGCACATTAAGCTCCCCTAATCGTATCCCATGGCAAACAGAGTCTGGATCGGTCGTAGGGTACATTAATCCAGCAGCCACTATATTATCTCTAGTGCATACATCAAGCTTGCACTGTAGACCCTGCAAAATAAATTGGCCGGCTTTCTAATTAAATAACAATCAATATATTAAATGTTTATTAAACAACAATCTTACAAAAAGTTACCTCCTCAGGTGTTATGGGATGTACTGGAGTTGGAAGAGTACTAAGATGTACTGGTGCTGGCGGAGTACTGAAACGGCGCGCCTCCTCGAGAATATTAGTGGCAACCAAGGTATTGTTCATATACTGATCGGTCATGAAATCCATATGTCCTGGGTTGGCCACAAAGTCATCTTTGTGTCTTGGCTAGCTGTGCAGACAACAGCGTATTACTCTCTTGGAGGTCGCGAATGACCTCAAATAGTTGTCTGATGAGCTCATCCTTTGCATTGTCCCTCTCTTTTGTTGGTTGCGTTCTATGTCTAGGAATGTGCCAATACTCAGTAGGGGTCACCAATTTACCCTTCGCTCTTACTCGGCCCTGGTGTTCAGGAGTACCCAACACTTGGGTCAGTATATCGTTGGGCAAATCCAAGTCAATGTTGACCTCCCCAACAGCTACTCTCTCCCGTAAATTATCCTGTCAAATTTATAAAGTATTAAAATATCAATGCTAAAATTGTATAGTTACTTAATATAAATAAAATATGCAAATCAAAACATAAAATTAATACCATCTATTCTGCAACTGCAGCAGCTTCTGGTGTAAGAAACTTTCCCTCCTTATTTGCGTAGCCCAACTTCCAAAGAGCATATCGGGAAAGTGGTTCATCTGTGCCCAATCTCAGCTTCTACATGTTAACAAAATATCANATTTTTCCGTCACAATTAAGCAACAGTGACGGTTAATCCGTCACAGTTGTGACATTGTGACGGAAAACCGTCACACTGGCGTGACTAAAAATCCCAATTGTCACGGTTGTTTGTCCGCCACATTTAAATAACAGTGACGGTTACCCGTCACTATATTGTCACAAACGTCATTATTGTGACGGAATATTAGCCGTCACTTAATCCTTGCCGGCGGTGACTCGCCGGAAAAGTACGATTAAGTGACGGGTATTATGCCGTCACTAAAACTTCATTTTTAGTGACGATAAACAGTGTACGGTCACTGAAGAGAATTTGTGTCGGGGCTATTGCGAAAGCACTGTGACGGGTTAGTTACCGTCACAGTTGGTTGATTATGTGACGAATCCGTCACAAATAATATACGTTGTGACGGATTTGCTTCCGTCACAAAAGGTCAATTTTTTTTGTAGTGAATTATTGATTTAGATATTTGGCTTTATGCAGCCATCGGTTTCACATTAATTAGCTTAGACTTAAAACAGTAGTACTGTTAAATGGCAAAAACTTAATTATATAGAAACCATGTGGGGATGATGTGGTCCAACCAACAATTTATACATGGATATTAAATAAATATTTTATAAGATATAAATGTTCTATCTTATTATATTGTAACATTGCAGGTAATTATAAATAATTACATTTATATTAATAAAAATAGTAAATAATCGATAATTTAGTGTCATCATTGTATTTAAATTTTTTTAGTGTCACCATTATATGCAAATTTTTTTCTTAATGAAATACTGTAAATATTGGAATGAATATGACTAATTTTAGCTAATATATATGAAAGTTTTGTTTTTATTTATTATCATTATTTGCTTGTTTAAAATTAATGGTCTTTGTTGCTATTCAGAAGATTACAATTTAATGTAAGAATTTATTTTTTATTTTGTGGTTCCTTATTAACGTAAGAAATTGACCTTGTGGAATTGGAAATTTTCCCTTCTTGGTGGTTGGGAAGGAGTTGGGGTGAGATAGAGAAGCTTGGAAAAGCTAAATAGTGCAAGCATTTCCATTGCAAAAAGAGAAATGCAACGGTTATTAATTAGTAGCCATAGAAATAAGGGAATATTTTATCTGGATAATTTACTTTAATTTAAATTCAATCTAAATTTTTAAAAAAATTATAACTAGCATATTTACAAAGTGTGTGGATAAATTTATTTTCAAAGGTGTAAATAAAATAATAAAAGAGAAAAATGATAACTATTTAAATTTTGATGATATTTTTAAAATTATAAATATTAAATTGTATTTAAATCAAATTTTATGAGATGTGAATAAAATTGACTTTAGAAATAATTCTCAATTTTTGGAGAATAATTTTCACAATTTTTTCCATATTCACTATTTAGCTATTCATGCCCACCACATCACTACTTTCAAATCTATTATGCCAATTTGACCTATTCTTTAATGTTAGTATCTATCATTTGTCATTTATTTTTTTGCAAAATAATAATTATTTTTCTACAACTTATCGTGAACCCGTTCACTCTCCTTCATGTTTTACAATTTCTCATTGATTTCCTCTTGATTTTTTTTTGTATTGGCTACTTTGAAACACCACACAGTTAATAACATCAAACTTTTAAAAAGCTTTGGACTCCTCTTAAAAAGCTTTTTAGAAGTTTTTTAACAACAACAAATCCAACTCTACCACCCACAAAGGCAATTTGATTTTTTTTTTTGTTATAATAATGTTGTTAAAGTGTATATTAATGTATCGGAAAGTTGTATGTGTTTTTTAAAATTTATTGAAATGAAAAAAACCAAGTGGAATTTAAAAAAAAAAAATAGAAATTGAATACGATAATACCTAGCATGCCTAAGCATTGGACGGTGCGTGCAAATGTTGAGTGGGGTTCACATCGTTCAGCTTATGCCAACCGCTCAATGTAAAAGCAATGTGTATAAATTTTGAGAAATAAGTATACTGCTCTACTTTATGTTACACTGTCCAATGTAAATATAGTGGGTGCAAATTCAAAGAGGTGGGCAAACCTTCCAATATAAAGGCCGTGTGCACAAATTATGGGTATAATGCACACATCCAACTATATGTCACCACTCAACGTAAATGCAGTATCAAATTGGTTGGGCAGTGAGAAGCAGTTTTGTGTAGAAATGAGTTTCTTCTTTATGGTGGGTTTTTTATTCTGCGGTGGTGCCGTCCACAATTTGGATTTAATTGCAGTGATTTTCTTTGCCACTGTCATTTCAGCTTTATTGTTGAAGACAGATTGCTTATTTTGTAGATTTTTTTTATTTATAGAAATAGTGTAAATGAGAGAGAGAGCGAGAGAGAAGGGATCGAGAATAATGGAGGAAATGGGGTGGGAAGATAGAGAAAAGAGACTTTAAATTTTTAATTTTTTTTTAAACTAGAGGCAAAATGGGCATCATAAATATTGGGCTAATGAAGTGACGAATACAAATAGCTAAAATAAACAAATGGGCATGTAGTTAAAATGGCAATGACAAATGGGCATGTAATTAAAATGGCAATGACGTGAACATCCGTATAAAAATCTGTAGCTGATAAAAGTAGAAGACTTGAGAAACCTTTGAGTTTGTTGGGCTTTAACTCTAGAACCAAGTGGGCCTAATTTTAGAAAAGCCCATTTTTATATTTCACAAGTCAATCTAAGCGTTTTATACTTACATGCACAAATTTATTGTATACAAACCTGCCTATTGAGGAAGCTTTTGGTGACTGTTGATAATCCTAAATAAAAATATCAATATATATTTGTACTGCTAAATAAAATAAATTAGTATCAGTAAATAGTAATTTTTTGAAATAATAATAATAAAGAAAAATACAGTACTTTATTTCAAAAATAGTTCTTTATTAAGAGGTGTGTATAAAGTCCAAAATGATACTGCAATTAGAAATTCCCGGAGGCTAACAGAACAAAGCCCATCAAGTCGTTGAACGAAAGGAAAAAATCAGGGACAAAATCGACATTAAAAAAATATTTAGGGTTTCCTCCTAAACCTTAACGATATATATTCCCAAGCTAGTCACCGTGCAACCTCCTGCTCAGGGTACTTGGATAGCACTCGGGTTTTCCGAACAAAATGGTAACTGTCTCTTTATTTTCTTGCATTTTCGTATTAAGCAAACGCCAATATTCTTCTCATTGCATATGTGTTTGAGTTTTCCATTGCTTTAATATTCTGCGATCTTTTTTTTTAGTTTTTTTTCTTAATCAGAGGATTGAATTTGTTATAGTTGAGAGTACTGTCTTGTTCCGTTTGGCTTCTAAAGAAATGTAGATTTTTAGCTTTGGGGTATTCTTGGTTGCAGAGGAGATATGAGATAGGAGGAAATATGAGATAGAAATTACTGTGCTTTATCAATTTTGCGGCTAATGTAATATGAGGCTGTGGACACAGCAGAAATATTTTTTATTCTATCTATTTTCTTTGGCTTAGAATTATGAGGTCGATCTTAAGCTATAAGAAAAACTTTGAGGTCACTAAGTTAATCTGCTGGAGTTGTTTATATTTTGTGCTTTTGGTGTTTCCATTAGCAAATTATTGGATCTCCATACCCAATTCAACAATGTGAAAAGTTAGCTATTTTGGTAATTGGCCATGTTCAATGGTTCATTGAGTTATAATTCTAGATTATAGATTATGGTAATATTTGTTTTACTAAGTTGTTATTTTATATATTTTACATAGTAGCTTATGATATTTAGTAACATGTTGGATCTATCAACGTTATAATTTTTTTATCCTTAAATGTGTTGTATAGTCTTTCTAGTCTACTTTGTAATTTTGGCAGTATGGTAAACTTTGATTATGCTCTTGTATTTCGAAAGTAATAGAGATTATGTGGTAGATTCTGCAAGTTTTATACGACCACTTTTTTGAGTCTCTTTCTGCTGATTTTGTTGTAATAATTGTTTGAAGACTAGTTTCCATGTATCATTAATTATGTTTGGATGTAATAAGTTTCTTCAATGAATGCTTTAATCAAGTGTAAGCTGTATGAAGAAATCTAATATGTTTCATCAATGGCCTTTGGGAATGACCAAGTATAAATTTTTATGATTTTGTTATTCTATGCGAGCAGCCCAAGCAAATCCATGAGATTAAGGATTTCCTTCTTACTGCAAGAAGGAAGGATGCACGATCTGTAAAGATCAAGAGGAGCAAAGATGTGGTCAAGTTTAAGGTTCGATGCTCTAGGTACCTTTACACACTTTGCGTGTTTGATTCTGAGAAAGCTGACAAGTTGAAGCAATCCCTTCCTCCAGGTACTGCTTTTATTTATGAACCATTTTATTTATTTCGTTGATCAATTGCTATTTGAAGCTCAGGTTCCTTTTCTGCTATCATGGATAGTTTCAATTTCCATTTAAAGTTCAAGTATTGAATAGTTAGATATTGTTTTTTTTCCCTTTCAATTGTTGAAGTAGATGGTTTCAACTTAGCTTATCTCAAAGATTTTACCGCTTATCATACATTGAAAACCTCCACATTTATTATTATTATTTCAAATTTGGTTCTTTTGGTGCTTTTTGATGGTTTATTTTCGGGATGAAATTTGTAACTTTTTTTTTCTTCTTAATTTTGGGATGTAGGTTTAAGCGTGCAAGACCTGTGAAGAGTTGTGCTGTATCCAGCTAAGCTATATTGTTTTTGTGTTCCAGATTTTGAAAATTTTATCATTGTGAACCTATTATGTTATTTGGAATTAATATGTAGACCTTGAGTGGTTTAGCTTAGTGCACAATGAATTAATGCCTCTTTTTAAACTCATCTTTTTGTTAAGGATTTCTGAAAATTGCCCAGGTTGATTGGGGATTAGTTTGGTGGGAATTGGGATAAGATTCTCCAGAGCAAATATAAATTGTTATTTCACCTTTTTCAAAAAATAGATAAGAAATGAGGATAATTGATACTTGAAAATTCATTTTTTTTAATAATTAATAACATAGCCAATCTGGATCTTGTTCCAAAAGTATATATACAAACATAGCAATTATAAAATATTGTATAAAATTTCTTGTTAAAAAGCATAAAGTAAATATAAAGTTAAAAAAGTTTTGTTATGATTATCATTGTGATTATTGCTTATTTGACAATTGGTAATTGGTTGTATTTGATTTTGTGATTGTCTTATTCTATTTTTTTATAAAACAAAAACATTTTTCACTTAAATGAATAGCATTAAATATAACATTTTTATCATCTTTAAATGCAAAAAAATGATGAATGGCATCATGTGATATTGAAGTGTAAAATATTAGAATAGTAATTATGATTAACTTATTCTATGCAAGTAAAAAAAAATCCAATGGTTTAAATTTGTCTAGAACAAATGGCATCATATGCTGTTGAAGTGTATGAAAAAAATCACATAATCAAGAGTGAGAAAACAAAAACACTGATAAAAATGTTTCCTAATGGCAAAAATGTTAAATTAGTAAATAACGGAATTGAATCTCATTGTGATGAGGAAAACGTCATTGTAACATAAAAATTAACAAAAAAATTGAATTGAAACCTTTAAATGTACGGGTATGATGAAGTAAAGAAAAACCTTATTTAAGTAAAAAAAAATAAAAAGAAAAGAAAAAAACTAAATAAAAAAGGAGCAAAACCAAACTTCTTGCTAGAACAATAAATTATTATTGCTCTTTCATGTCATTTGTTAATTAATTTTTTTAGAACAAATTTTGTGATTTTATTAGTATTCTTACATTTTTATAGGAATGAAAAATCTCAATTTTTATTGAAAAATCTCAATAATAATAATAATAATAATAAATATAAGAGAAGAAGATTATATCACTAACCTGTGAGTACCAACATTTTTTTTTGTTGACTTTGAAGTATTTAAAAAATTCTATTGGATTTGCTTTGCTTGGTATATTTTCTCGAAGCCACTCATATTTGTTATATTTTATTTCGTTGCAGTGAAATAGATTTGCTTTCTAGTGCCTAAGAACTTTGGAACTCTTTCTTTGTTCCAATGCCACCTTATCCTTCTTTTTTTGTTTTTGGTAAAAGTAGGTCTGGCAACGTGTCGTGTTGAACTGTATTCGTATCGTGTTAAATTTTGTTCATCCGAATCCAACCCGTTAAGTTTTCTTGTTGAACCGTGTTCGTGTCGTATCATGTCGTGTTTTATTCGTGTTTACTAGACATGTACATGAGTGTTTTATTTTTTTATTTAAATTAATATATATTGTTAAATGATAAATCATTATCAATTCATGTTTATTAAGCCTAAATACATATTCAAATGATATGCTAAACATCTTAAAAAATATATATTAACATACTAAAATTCAACATAAATAATAACTGTGAATTTAAAATATGTAAAATATTACGAATTAAAGCTATATTAAATATTTATCGTGGCTAAAAAACAAAATATGCATTTCAATTATAAATTTAAAAATATTCTAAAAATTAAAAAACAAACTAAAATTAATTTAAAAATATTCAAAATAGTATAAACTAAACTGAAATTGCACACCAGTAATAAAAAAAATATAATCTAAAATAAAATATTAATATATAAATTGATATAAAAATTGTCATTTTCTAATGAAATAAAATATGAATTTTATAGTTTTCTAAAATTAAAAAAAATAAAAAGTAATGTAAAAAGTTAACTATAAAAAAATAATTAAATTAATATTTTTCTTATTGTGTTAACGTGTTCCAACCCGTTTTTTTATCGTGTCTTATCGTGTGACATTGATATCAACCCGATTCTATATCGCAGACTCAAATCTGCAAATTATCGTGTCGTTTCGTGTCGTATAGCATTTTGCCAGATCTAGGTAAAATCCCTTATCCTTCTTGCTAGCAAGGTTGTTCGTTGTTTTAATTGTTACGAATGCTTCTATACTGTCTAGATTGTATATTTGATTAGAAATTGTATAGTATGTCTTTTTAAAGTACAATACAAAGATTAATCGTTATATAAAATTTTATTATAAATTATGCAAATATATTGGAATTTTTGTTGTTTCTACTGTGTGTATTGGTGCATTGTGCATTAAAAACAAAGAGAGTAATATTACAAATTCTATATTTATATTTTAAAAAAAATTAAAAATTAAAAAGGTGATGCTTTTCATTGGCAAAGCGGCGTTAGAAGTCATAAAAGGCCATGCTTTTTCTGTTTTGCACCATTAGTGGTGTTTTTATTAAAACTGGCTTATTGAGGGGTTTAGTGACGTTTTTCAGAAATATTAAAAATGTCGCTATTGTGGGATATAGAAACCCTTATCAGCAAGTGTCGCCTAAAACCACATTTAATGATGCTTTTCAGTTATAAAGGTGGCGCATCCACTAAAAATACAACGTTTTTTTATGGATCTTTTTTAGCCAATATGATAGGAAATGCGTTTAAAAAAATTATCTTATGTATTTTTGGATATTTTTAAAACGTCATCTATTAAGCATATTCGCATAGTATGTTCATAACAAAGTACCAGTATTTAAAGAATTCATCAGTAATAAAATTTCAAATAAAAAAATTGCACTACATAATTTGCCTAAGAGATACGATCTACAGTCTACCTTGTTTTGTGCCTTTAACATTCTTTGAGCCTAATTTACTATATTTTTGGGTCATTAAAAATAAAAAATATATTAGTAGGTTTGGTTAAGTAATAAAAGTATTAAAAATATACATGCATTCTAAATTCACTATTGTTTTGATTTATGATTATCTTATTATTATGGGAAGCATATAGTTTTAGTGCCAAAATAAAACTACGAAGACACTACAAGGAAACCATATATACATATATATGTATATATGGTTTTTATTTTCTTCACCGTTTTAAGGATTTAAAGGATTATAATTTAACTTGAAACCAGGTTGAGTAAATAGAAATCATTGATCAATAAATAGATACATATAACGGATATTGATAACAGCCAAATATTGATTTTTCAAACAGATAGACTATACCTTACGAAATGGTCCATATTAGTAATACAATTCCTACCATTTTCATATGTTTCACATTCAACGTCAAACTGTTTTCATTCACCAAAAAATGTCAAACTGTTCTTAAAAAAAAAAAGGGTCAGATCAGATAGAAAAATCTCTGGGAAAAAATCCACAATTGGTCATTACTATTAATGGTTTCATCATTTTATTTTTATTTTTGGTGAATAAAATGGATTTCGTCATTGATTCTTTATAATTGTGCTTATCACTATTCCACATTTTTTTTCCTTTAAAAAAATCACTATTCTAGTATTGAACAAATTGAACAACCAATTTCACAAATATTTTGGGCTATTAATAATATAATATGAGAGCTGAAATATTTGAGTTTTGAGAAATTATCTATTTCACATTTCATTGGTAACTTTCTTTATCTTTAATCATCATTTAATCATTATCGACAAAATAAAGGAAATTTGAGGCATATTTTATTATTTAAAGAGAAAATTGATCAAATATAATAAATTTTGCCATAAATATATATATATATATTTTTTTTTGTTGACAGGACAAGAAGTATCTTTGCTTTAGCAACTGCCACGTGATACTAAACAAAAATTAAACACACACTCAAAATAGATTATGCATGCAACAAATAAGGATAAATAATAATTCGGCGACAGGTTTTTGGGGGGGCAAAACAAAAGAAGGAAGCGTTTGATAACCGTGAATCTCTCTTTTTACGCCTTCACCTCATAAAGATCTCCAAAGAGCCCAACACCCACCTTTTTATTTTTTTTATGGGAAAAAATTATTAGAAAATTGAAAAATATGAGAACACGGTCATATTAGAATGCTGACTTTTTTTTATATTCAAAGGTGTTAATCTCGTTTCATTTTTTAATTGTTTAATACAGAGTTTCTTTTTATTTCTGTTTTTTTTTTTTTATAAAAAAAGTAAATTCTTTTTTGGTTTTGGTTTTGGTTTTGGAGATGGACAAAGAAGTTTCCCAGAAACAGCACGTTCTTTGGAACACGTCTCATTGCTTCAGCCTTCTGGGTTTCTCCGATATTTTAATGTCAAGATATTCCAACATATCTAATTCGATTTTTTGTTAATTACTTAATAATTGGTTGCTAAACTGTCTTTTATAAATAACTTTTTCTGGGTCTTTCTCTCTTGGGTCTCTTCCTGTTGGGCTATGCTGGGACTTCTGGGAATTTCTTGTTTAGGCCGTGAAGTGCTTGATTTGTTGCCTTTTTTCAATAAGGTAAGAATTGTCTTTTCCTACTTTTCCCCTTTATCTTGGTCGTTTGCTTGCCTTCTGTTTGCTTATGTGCGATTCAGTTAATGGATATTTTGGTGTTGCAATAAAATTTAGACTATGGGTTTTTTTTCAGGGATTGATGAATGTTGAATTTGGAATCTTATGGTTTCTTTATAATGGGAATGATGAGTTTGTTGCAAGTTTGGTGAGTGATTGTGACATGTGTTTCTCATTTGGATCTAAGAGTTGGTTCTGAGGCCGGTTTGGTTCAATTTGATATCCTCATCTTTGTATTTGTTACTAAAACGGATTGGAAGGAATTGAATTAACATATCGTTTGGAGGTGGAAATCTTGCTATATACAGAGTAATGGATTTTTGAAAGATTGCAATGTTTATTTGACTGGAAAGGTTGGATTAGGAATTGCTAGATTGCATTGATTTGGTGCGTTAAGCGTATTATTTGCTTAGTGGATTTATCATATAGAAACAGCTGAAGAAATTTATGGAGCTAGCTCACGAAGGACAAGGCAACAACGAAGAAATGGACAGAGAGACCTCTGCAGATACTCCTCTTAGGGAGCCCCATACATATCGTCCACATTTTTCTGGTATGGTTAGACAGAGGGCTTATATATTTGATGGGTTTGGTAATTTCTACAATAAGGAATGGGATCTAGCGGAGGGCAGAGGCAGTGAATTCTGTTGGTACCATGTGGAGTTTCCTAAAGAAAATCATAAACTCACTCAATCTGCACAATACCTCATTGGCGCTCTTTGTCCACCTTTGAAACTCCAGGACATTCTCTCACTTATCAGCAATGGTCCATTTTGTGGGCATGTTGATGGGGCTCTTGTATTTAGAGTTAATTCACCAGGTCCTCCATCTAGTGAGTTTACCTTTAGAATTGCTGCTAGAATTACCGAGAATTCTGTGATTACTGTGTCATCTGGACGTGTTCCAAGATTGGGTTTCTCGCGGATGGGTCAATCTCTTCTCACTGAGATTCCTAGTGTGGAGACTCCCGCATATCTTAGAGGTCAACAGAAGGAAGGGAGTGGGGTAGTGTTAAAGGAGCATGTCCTCGACTTCTTCTTGACAATGAATCACTCTGAGGAGGCTGATAATCCTGTGCCCAAGTCTGTCTCAAATCTTTTAGTTCATATCATTGACACACATGTGGATCACCTTCAAGATGTTGTGACCAAACTTGAGATAGAGTTGGATTCTGTTGAGCTCGAGTTGGATAAAGGTAAATTACATGCTTGTGATTACAAAGTTTCCCTTGCACACTTTAATTTAACAGAAACTTTTTATGCAAATATTTTATATATTCTGAACAGACTGGTTTCTTGGAATTCATTATGAACTTTTGTATTCGATAAAATCTTGAATTTCATATTTGTGATTTGGCTACAAAAATTTTATATGTTATTCAACTCTACCTGGGGCATTAATGTTACACTTGTCTGAATCATTAGTATATTTATGATTGTTCTTGTTGGTGTGCTTTCAATTTTTGTGTAATCTTGCCTGCCCACCATGTATTTCATCTTCGTTGCACATTACATTACTGGACCATTAGGGATATCTTTCTTTCATCTTGTCATCTATTTTGCCACCATTGAAATGCCTGCATTTGCTTATTCAATTTTTCTTGTTTGCCACTAAGAGAGTTTGAAATTAGAACTAAACGTCTGAAATGAAATGCACTTCCTTCTTTAGACTATAACATCTTAAATATTAATAGAATCCTTGAAAGCCACTACTTTTATGTTGCAGGTGGTCATTCGTTTTCTGTTTATAATAAATGCAATGCTTAAACCCACAGGGACAGCTTCCTACTAATTCATAATAATTATTGATTTGGATTATATGACTGTTCCTTGGATTGATAACGAGGCACTTTTTTATGTTTGATTCAGGTAGTTTTGCATTGAAGAAAGAAATGCTAGATGAAAGAAGATTTCCTAAAATGCATCTTAACCTGCAGCGTCTGCTTCAGGTAGTTTCTCCACCTCATTTTCTTGTTTCAATGGCCAGAAGTAGGAAGGATTTCAAACAATTATAAGTTGCTTAATAATTGAAGTGTTACTGTTTGTTTTTTGGTGATTATTTCTCAAGTTTTTGCTTGTGATGAGTAAAAAATGGACTCTCATAAACGAATCAAAAAGCACACAGTAGAAGTTACACTTGCACATAGTTCATAAGAGCGATTTCATGGAGCCAATTTGATGAATTTTCAACTCTTCAATGTCTTTCAATCAGCCGTAGGACTAAATTTTAAATTTGTTTTCTCGAGTAGCAAAAAGAGCTGGTGGGTGATTTCACTGTGATTTAGTTTTGTGTCGTAATATGAATAGAACAATTTAAACCCTTACCTATTGTGCTTTTAAATGTTACTGAACTTAGGTGATTGCACATGGGGAGCAAGTATTTCCTCGAGTCAAGGAAAAGTGCACTTCAAAACAATGGTTTTCCAGTGAAGACTTTAACTCTCTTGAAGAGTTAATTGGACGGTTAAGGAGGCTAAGAGACAATGTAGGGTTCATAGCTAACCGTGTGACCGCAATCCAGGCCGGTCTAGACAGTTGGCAGGCTGAGCAAATTAACAGAAAGCTATATTATCTCTCGTTCCTCTCTATAATATTCCTTCCTCTATCCATCATCACAGGGGGTAAACTTTCTCTTTAAACACCTTGCATTGGAAGAATTCTCTAAGGGCATATTCGAATAGTTTTCCTTTTGGACTGAGAATCTTCCGGTTCCAATGAACTTTCTTTGTCACTTGTTTCAGTGTTCGGCATGAATGTTGGAGGAGTTCCATGGACCGAACAGAAAAACCCGAAGTTAAAAGATGGTTTCCGCAATGTCATGTTAGTTTGTGTGGCTATGCTATTTCTGGTGCTGCTCTGTTTCGTTTTCCCTTTTATTTATGCTGGAATAGCTGAATGGAGGAGGAAGAGGGCAACAAGGAAAAGCTGGTCACTCAACAGGAAGTCATTCCTAATGAGAACCGTTAAGGATGTTGGTCAAGAAAGAGGGGGTTACCTTCGAATTTAAGGGAAGGTAAATGTCCATAATGCCCTCTCAGTTAAGGATGACAATTGTGGATTGTGTCGAAATTCTTCAACTCTAATAGGTACTTCTTTAATATTCATGTTAAATGAATGAGTTAACTTGTTTAACCTATTTTAGTAAAATATTATTCTTATTAATATTACTGTATTATTTTTTACATCATAATATATTAAAACATATATTTATTTATTATTATTTTAAATTTTAATTCATTCGTGTAGTCTCGATTTAGAGTTAAGCGAATTAACTTATTTATAATCATATTAATTATGTTAACACTAATAAATTAATTAAAAAGTCATTTCGCGATTTACTTAAATTGTCATCTCTACTTCCTGTATTTCCTTTTGCCTTTCCATTATTTCCTATTATTTGCTTTCTACAGCTACAGGATCTCACTTGGTTATTGCATATACACTCCCTGTTTTTATTTATTTTTGTTTTCTCTATTTCGTTTTCCAGGAAAGTTTTGGAATTCTTTCCTGCAATCATCAGTTACTTGGCCTACTATTTGGAACATCTTTGAACCTGTATTTATATATATATATATATATATATAATTTTTTCTTCATTTTGTTTTGGGATTTAAATGAGGGTAGCTGAATGGTAGATTTTATTATTTCACTGTGATTTTGTTTGTTTCTTCTTTTGGATTTGAATTTTCTGCCTTTTTGCAGAAAGCTCGTAACATGTACAGTGTTCCTTAAGCGTTAATATTCTTTTTTCTTTATTTTTAAATTCTCCACCACTACAGACGGAAATAATTGTATTATTAATCATAGTTGAGATGAAGGGAATATTCCATCTAAATTTTTGAGATTTATACTAATTACAATTTAATTTTTTAGGTTTTAAAATTTCCTATCAGTATTTTTATAATGTGTGTGAGTGCTATAAATTTAAAATGTGTGAATGAAATAATAAAGAGAAAAATAAAAATAAAAAATCCAAAAAATATAATGATATCTTGATTGATCGAATTATATTTTCCATATTATAACAAGTTAATATGATTTTTAATTATTAACTTTAATTTATTCATACACTAGTAAAAAAGTAATTTTATCACTATTCTGTGGTTTTTTTTTTCCCCCGGGTAATGAAGTAATTTTATTGTTTTCTTACGTGTTAGTATGTTAAGAGGGGAAAAAAAGTAGATGGTTCTTAGATCATCTATTTTTACAAAGTTTTTCATTAAAATTATGATAAGTGACAAAGATAGGTAAAAAAAAAATTTAAATACTAAATTGAAAAAAAAATAGTTTTGATTATTTTGAAATATATATTAATTATTTTTTTATTTATCAAAATTTTAATATAAAGACTTTGTAAAGATAAGTGTTCTAAAAACCACTTAATTTTCTCCATAGAAAGAAACTATTACACATAATTTGCAAAAAAAAAAATTTAGAGATAAATTATTTTTATAAAGTTTTTTATTCAACTATTAATAAGTGCATAAAAAGATAAAAACAATTAAAATATTAAAATTAAAAATATTGATTTGGTCATTTTAAAATACACAAATTATTTTATATATTTATCAAAATTTTAATAGAAAAACTTGACAACAGATCACATGATTTTTTCTAGTGATTTGCCTACAGTTTCGATTAAAAGTTGCACGTCATCATCCCATCGATCACATATTCGGAGAAAAACATGTGGTATAGCCATTTGCCCCAAAAAAAATAAGAAAACAAAAATAACAAGCCCTCTAAAATATATATTAAATGTCTTTTTTATATAAATTATTAAATGTCTAATAATTTATTGTACTTTGTGGCATAATTGAAACAATAATTTTAGATTTATTAAAATATTAATTAAATTTATTTTTTAAATAATAGAGTAATAATATAATAATATTTAATTAATTTAATTTTTTAATTTGCTTATATATATAAAAGTTTATTTATTAATATTTAAATTATATGAATATGTTAATTAATAATATTTTCACAGATGAATATTTCATATTTATAACATTGTTGTAATTGCAATATATAACTTTAAGATTGCAATTGTAACTTTTTATCCAAACAATCTAAATATTGAAAACCCAATATAGGACAAGATAAACTTGGAGATAAATTTGGATGGGTTTAATGTTCAAAATGTATCTCCTAGCGTTTTTGGTCACTATTTCATTGAGGAATCAACTTTAAATTCAAGGCATATTGAATAGTTACTTTAGGTGATCTTATATAAAAGATGTGGTAGAAAAATAGAAGTTAAAGTCAAAAAAGTGATATTCAAAATATAAAGGTTTGCATTATTTTTTATTAAAATTTTAATATTAAAAAATAAAATAAAATAAAATATTACTAATTAAAATTCATAACATTAGTTGCAATTTACAAATAATGATCTGATTAATAATAAAACTAATATTTTTTTTTAGAAGCAAATGTAAAAACGAGTAAAATTTAAAAGGGGTGACTGTATTAAAAACCCTAGAAATAATTACAATCTTATTATATCTATAATAAAAATAAATTCACATAATATAATTTATTGTTAAAAAAGGACCCATCAGTCTTGGCAGATCTAGAACCTTCCTACCCATTTAAGGTGCTAGAATAAATCTCTCCCAGCAGCAACACATTTCGGCCTCTCAGCCTCGCATTCATAATAGAAAAAAAGAAAGCACTGCTGCTCTCTCTCTCTTTTAAAACCCTAAACCCTAATAAACACATCCAAAAACCCTCACAAACTCTCTCCTGCCTCCGATCCACGCAAATCACTCATCCATGGCTACTGCTCTGTTGCTCCGTTCCTTACGGCGCCGTGACGTCGTCTCAGCTCCTATATCTGCCTACCGATCGGTACGTTTTTGTTGTTTTATTTATTTATTTATTTTTTACCGATTGGTTTCGTTTCGTTTCATTTCTATCGTATCTGAGCTATTTGTTTATAAGTCGATGTCTGTTTGTTCTTGGTTGTACTCCTTTGGATATAAATAGTTATAATTTTTTTTTTATTAAAGGATTCTATTTTTTTTTCCGTGACATAGTTTAGTACGAAAAATGATTTTTTTTTCCGGTTCAATGGGTGGACTGAAGTCTTTCGTTTTTATGGTTCTCATTACTTTTATAAAGAAGGTTTCGTTTATCTACTGTGGTTTATACACGGTAATATGTATTGATTTGTGGTTATACACCCTGTTATTGAGTGATTTGTTATCAAAAGGTTAAGATGGTTTAGTCTCTGGTTGCAAGAAAATTTCTTATGAGGTGTTTAGTTTTTCTGTTTTGGTGCCTTCAGCAATTTTTGTATTGTTCTGGTCGAAACTGATTAACTTGTATGTATTATGGCCTGCCAAAGTCTTGGGTTTTACTATGCTATAATTTAATATTAAAAATGTTGATTTGTTTTAGTTAATTTATTTAAAAAAAAATGAAACATAAGTTCATTTTGCAAAACTATAAAAAGAAATTAATTTAATTTCATCACTTGGAATAAAATCAAGATTTTAATTCCCAAATTTATATATATCCTTAAAATTTGTACATGTTTGTAAAGGTTAACGGGCCGGGTGGACTAATTTGAACAAAAACACGGTTATGCTTTTCATAATTGAGGTAGTTATATTACGCAGTTCTTTTTTTCTTTTCTGCAGTTTACAAGCACGGCTAAACCATCATACTTTGGCCAAAACTGGGCGAGCTTGTCAAGACCTTTTAGGTACTAAAGAGTAAAGACTGACCTGATCCATTCTGTGTTAAGTATCATTTTTTAGTTCCTTCTTTCTCATATCACTTTCTCTATACAGTTCAAAGCCTGCCGGAAATGATGTTATTGGGATTGACTTGGGTACCACCAACTCATGTGTTGCTGTCATGGAGGGGAAGGTGGGACCTACTAAGCTTCTCTATTCTAATATTTTGGATATTCTGTCTTACTAGTTCAATTAATGCAGTTTGGTTCTCTTACTGGTTATTCATGCAGTGCGGTTTTATTCTTATTTATTCTATCATTATTGGCAGACTCCCAAAGTTATTGAGAATTCAGAAGGTGCCCGGACCACCCCATCAGTTGTGGCTTTCAATCAGAAAGGAGAGCTACTTGTGGGTACTCCAGCAAAACGGCAGGCAGTGACCAATCCAACTAACACTGTTTTTGGAACCAAGCGTCTCATTGGTAGACGTTTTGATGATCCTCAGACTCAAAAGGAAATGAAGATGGTTCCATACAAGATAGTCAAGGCTTCAAATGGTGATGCGTGGGTGGAAGCCAATGGACAACAGTATTCACCAAGCCAAATTGGGGCCTTTGTTCTCACCAAAATGAAAGAAACTGCAGAGTCTTACCTTGGAAAGAGTGTTTCTAAAGCTGTTATTACTGTTCCTGCTTATTTCAATGATGCCCAAAGACAGGCTACAAAGGATGCTGGCAGAATTGCAGGCCTTGATGTGCAGAGAATAATCAATGAGCCAACTGCTGCTGCACTTTCCTATGGAATGAACAACAAGGAAGGTCTTATAGCTGTATTTGATCTTGGGGGTGGAACATTTGATGTTTCCATCTTAGAGATCTCTAATGGTGTTTTTGAGGTATGTATTTGTTTCCATCCTAATTGATCTTTGCGAGTGTTGCTTTATAATAGAAACTTTCTTTAATAATACTCTGATTTCTAGGTGAAATCAACCAATGGTGACACATTCTTGGGAGGGGAGGACTTTGACAATGCTCTTTTGGATTTTCTGGTGAGTGAGTTCAAGAGGACTGATGGAATTGATCTGTCAAAAGACAGGCTTGCCTTGCAGAGACTTCGGGAGGCAGCTGAGAAGGCCAAGATTGAGCTCTCATCTACTGCCCAAACTGAGATCAACCTGCCATTTATAACAGCTGATACATCGGGTGCTAAACATCTTAACATCACGCTAACAAGATCGAAGTTTGAGGCACTGGTAAATAACTTAATTGAGAGAACTAAGGCGCCATGCAAGAATTGTTTAAAGGATGCGAACATATCTATAAAGGATGTGGATGAGGTCCTTCTTGTTGGAGGAATGACTCGTGTTCCTAAAGTCCAAGAGGTAGTTATGGAGATTTTTGGAAAGAGCCCAAGCAAAGGGGTGAATCCTGATGAGGCAGTTGCTATGGGAGCTGCTATCCAGGGTGGTATTCTTCGTGGAGATGTCAAGGAGTTGCTTCTCCTGGATGTCACTCCGTTGTCACTTGGAATTGAGACGCTAGGTGGCATTTTCACCAGGTTGATCAATCGTAACACGACAATCCCAACGAAAAAGAGCCAGGTATGTTGTTGGTCAAACAAATCTTCTGTAAAACTATGTAGAGACAGTAAGGGCTGGTAATATGGCCTTTTGTTGTATTTTCTAGAATCCCTTATATCTGCTTACTGTGGGAGAGAGATGCTAGAGTGTTCAATGGGATAGTGATACCTGAGTTGATCCCCCATGTCTTTCTAGTATTTTATGTCTATATGGATATTAAGTAGGTATCAAGTGTCTAACTGGCGGAGATTTGAATGAGTTTTCAGCCTTGACAGTTCTTGTTACCTGTCTTTGGTCCACTTTCCTTTCTGCATCTGGTTTTCCATGTTCCTTGCGTTTTAATCTATTTCAATATTGAGCTTGTCACACAAGTTTAGTGATGATAATCGCGTAAATGATTTTGCACTTGGATCATTGCAGGTCTTTTCAACTGCAGCTGACAACCAAACTCAGGTTGGCATCAAAGTACTCCAAGGTGAACGTGAAATGGCTACTGACAACAAGCTTTTAGGAGAGTTTGAACTTGTAGGCATTCCTCCAGCCCCTAGAGGCTTGCCTCAAATTGAAGTTACATTCGACATTGATGCCAATGGTATCGTCACTGTTTCTGCCAAAGACAAGGCCACTGCAAAGGAACAGCAGATTACCATCCGCTCATCTGGTGGGCTTTCAGAAGATGAAATTGAGAAGATGGTCAGGGAAGCTGAGTTGCATGCTCAGAAAGATCAAGAGAGGAAGGCCCTTATTGATGTTAGAAACAGTGCAGATACAACGATCTACAGCATTGAGAAGAGCTTGGGTGAGTACCGGGACAAGATTCCAAGTGAAGTTGCCAAAGAAATTGAGGATGCCATTGCAGATTTGAGGAAGGCAATGGAGGGTGATAATGTAGAAGAGATCAAGTCAAAGCTTGATGCTGCAAACAAAGCAGTATCCAAGATTGGGCAGCATATGGCAGGCGGTTCTGGTGGTAGCTCTTCTGGATCGGGAGGTTCACAGGGTGGCGAACAGACACCGGAAGCTGACTATGAAGAGGTGAAGAAGTGAGCCTTCCGGAAGTAATTCATTGTGGGTCTTGTTTTAATTGGCTGAGTTAGTATTAAAGATATGATTAATCATGAAATATTTGTTTTCTAGTAGAACAGTAGTTTTTTGTATCTAAATGTTGGGAGTTCAAATTGTTGGGGAATGGTTAATCCATTCGGGACTAGCTTATGCTTTTTCATTTTTCTCATATAATTTTAAATCAAATTTTGCAGTTGATTGACATTTAACCGGGAGGTATTTAAAGTTTCTTGGTCATAAAATGAATGGTCTTACTATTGGACCTGGTTTACTTTTAAAAGGAAATCCTCATAATAATATACGGTTTGGTTTATACTATTGATGTGCATAACTGTGTCTTAGCTATTGCTTTGTATTTATTCACCCAAAAAAAAAAAAAAAATAGCNTATTCACCCAAAAAAAAAAAAAAAAATAGCTATTGCTTTGTGTTTTATACTTAAAAGCTGCTGGTTGATCTAGCTGCTCGGCAAGATGGGTTATGGAAATACCAACGGAGTTAAATGGTGTTGAAATCAATTTATTTTTGTTTGTTATTATGATTGAACTGTTCCGTCTCTTTTCTTGTAACTTACCAAAAACCATCATTGGAAAATATTGCTTATTATTAAGTGGAGAAAATATCAATTACATAGTCGTTTACATGATAGATAGTTTTGTTTGTATATAAAAAAAGTTGAATGAATTCAATTATGCAAAGCTCATTATTTTCGCAATGCACAAATCGTTTTGAAAGGGGTATAAAAAAACACCTCTTTCTTTAATTTTGTTAACTTATTTATTTACTCTCCATGAAGGTAAATATTTTTTTTTTTGGGATGATTAGCGTATATACACTCTGAACATTTGAATATCTCCGATTTTTATTTTTATTTTTTGTTATACTCATATAACTTTCAACACAAAAGGTCAAAAATCTTTTTTCCTGAAAGAAGGATACAGTTGGTCTTTTAACCAATTTCAGGTTGAATTGGGGTCTTTTCACGCTGATAGAACCGGGTTTTTAATATTTCTCTTCTATTCCAAGCTAGAGAAACAGAACTTAAGAAATTAAAATCCTGGAGGGAAGATATGAAAGCTTCCGGTAGTGAAATCTAAGGTGAGTCCCGCCTTCGGTCTCGGTGCTGGCCGCGGTGTCGGATAAAATACAAAGATGATGGTGGATTCAGGCTATAAACTTTTAAATAAAATAAAATAAAATGATTCGTAAACCAACCAGAAGGAAAACATATTTATCAAACTAAGCTACACATATAAGATGATATGACAAATTCAAAGGAAAGAACATTAACACACTGAATTTTTAGATTTTTTTTTCCAACTTCTCCATTTATATTGTTTTTTTGTTTGCTAAAAGAAAAATGAGATATAAGTCCACAAAATATTAAGTTCAAATAGAGCTACCAAAATTTAAACTGTTCAACTGGCTCGTACTACTGCACCCTCGAGTTCTCTCCATTTATGGTGGTTAGTCTAAGCTTTACTAAGTTTTGTACAGTAACCAGGAGATGCTTCCAACATTGCAATCGCCTTTCTTCCTCTTTATACTTAAAATTTCTTGGCATTTCCTACTTGACAAAAGCAAGGGAAATTCTTGCCAAGAAAACTTACCGATTGCAGCCTAGTTGCTGAATTAATTAAAACTGAAGTTTACCCAGAAACCCGTTTGATAATTACCATCTACGAAACAAACCCAGAAAATTACAGCAGAGGGCGAGTGTGTAACGCAGTTTTAACAGTACGATCGAAGACGACACAAAGAAAAAAAATAAAAAATAAAATAAAAGCTTACTGATTTAGGGGCTTCGAGAAAGATTTTGGTGAGGCGAGGAGCATCAACCATGGTGTGAAATTAGTGTGTGTGTGTGTGTTTTTTTAGTGAATTGATGTGAAATTAGAATAGATATTTCAAGGGGTTTAAAATGGAATGTGAAAAGACCGTCAATACCCTTTAAGAGATGATCTCCGTTATCTCATAAATGTGCACGAAAATAATCAAAGAATTGACGGAAAAAAAATTAAAAATTATTCCTGCAAAATTATCTAAATTAAGCAAGTTCAAAGATTTAAATGTCAGAAAATTTAAAAATCAAATTACAAACAATTTACAGTTTAGAGAGCCAATTATCTATTTTTCTTTCTAACATGAAAAAATAGAAAAGTGAATCTAAAGTCTACAAAACTAAATGGGCTAAATTGAGAACGGGCCGAATGTGTATGCCCTGGGCCTAAAACGGGTAGAAAACTGGTCTTCTCGGATTGGTTTTGGAGGCATGTTGATAATTAAAAGGGGTGGGCATTTTACCGAACAAACTGAGCAAACTGTCGCCTTAAGCGGCAAAACCTAGTATATTGATTTAGAGGATTCTAAACCCTCCTCCCCGACTCTTCTTCTCAGTGGGTTTAGCTGCCGGCTACAAGTGTGTTTCATAAATAAATTCTTGGTTTTTTATTTCTTCATAAATATATGCATAATACTTTTTTTTTCTTTTCCAAAGTTCTATACATAGTTGTTGTGAATATTCATGGTTTTCGTGCTGTGGTTAAACCACTTTGTTAGTTGTGGGATTTGAATTTTTTTCTTTTCTTTTCTGTATTTGTTTTTGGGTTTACTTTGTATTTGTATTTCCTTTTTGCTGGGTTTCTTTGTTTTTCCTGCTGTATAAATACTTTATGTTCTCTCTCTTTCTTCGGTGTGGTGCGTCTTTGTTCTTCCAGAGTCTTCTGAGTGGGAGTTCTGGGGTCATTTATTAGTAGCTTGTGCTGCTGCCTTTTCTGTTGAATTTGTTGATCTTACCATTATTGCTACTAAATTTGGTTATTTCAACTATTTGTTTACAGAAATTTCTTAGGAGGTTGAATTAGGCTTCAATGGGTAGTCAAAAAAGAAGCTCTGATTCTGTGGAGGTCGTGGAGGGTGAATTGGATGCACCCACCAATGAGGTTGTTAAGAAAATCAAGTCCAACAAGAAGATGAAGAAGGAAAAGGAAAAAGGGGACGAATCTGTTAATGGGGATGATGGCTCTTCTGAATTTCCTACTTCCTTTAAACCCATGGAGAGAAGGAAGAAAAGAAAAACATTGGATAAAGAAAGAAACCGTAATACTGCAGAAAACAAAAGATCAGAGCCCAAACAGATGGATGTTGACTCAAAATCTAGAGTATTTCCGGAATCTACGTTGGCCTCTTCATCCAGTGGTTGTCTGCCTGAGTTCCATATTGGTGTTTTTAAGGACTTAGCATCTGCTGATGTTTCTGTCAGAGAAGCGGCAGCAGAAGCATTGGTGACAGAACTGCAGGAAGTTCAGAAAGCATATGATAGGCTTGAGACTAAGGATTTGGTTGAGGGGGGATTGAAGTTGGAAGCTCAGAAGGATGATGGCTTGAATGAGTGTGCTCCCTCCTTGAGATATGCTGTACGGAGGCTTATCCGCGGTGTTTCATCATCAAGAGAGGTGCGTTTGTTATGATTGAAATTGTTGTATACGTAATCTTTTTGTATGCCTGTGGGTGCATTGCACGTCAACTAACTCGCGCAGTCTGCTTTATCTGTTCATCAGCATATATATATGGCGATGCATATTTTATGATTATGAAATTATACTGTTAAATTTTATTCTTTGGTTCTGACAGCATAAACTGCATATATTTTTTTTTCAATTTTTTTGTCTTATAAAAGTGTTGGCACAATTATCTTTCCTGTTGACTCCAAGCTATGTTATACATTGATTCAGACTTGGTTATCACTATCTGGTTGAGTATTTACAAACAAGTGATTATTTTCCAGATTTCAATGGGTTGGGAACTAGTAGTTCGGCTTTAAGCTGCAAAGTATATTATTCTTGTTGGGAAGGATAGATAATCCTTTTACTATTATCAAACTAGATGGTAGTTTTAGGAGTCAAATTTATGCTTAATCTGATGCTGGCTTGGATTCTTTATCTTATCAGTTATTTAGTTGGTTCGTCTTTTAAAGAATTCAGTTTGGGAAGTGATGCAAGTGAGGTTGGGATTGTCATGATCCCAAGATCCCAACCATCCTGTACCCCTGCGGGTGGGGAATCCGCTCCCTGGCCATTAGGTTGCCCAGAAGGATTACTTTTTGGTTTTGCATATCAATGCTATTTATGTAGATGGAAAATGTAAATACGTTTGGCTTTTAATTTTAAAATCATGGAATTCAGATTTCTAGTCTTGGAGGCATGAAAGAGAATGGAATAGACTTTGAGAGTCTAGTGATATTGGCTAGCTTTTGACTTGTGTTAACTGAAATTTGCTTTGCAGTGTGCTAGACAAGGATTCGCTTTGGGGTTAACCATATCAATAGGTGTCATACCCAACATCAAGGTGGACTCATTGCTAAAACTAATTGTTGATTTGTTGGAGGTTAATTCATCGATGAAGGGTCAGGTGGGCAATACTTTTGTCTGTATATTTAGAGGAATACTGGTTAGTTGCTATTCTGCCCACATGCTTTTCTCTAATTATGCTTATGGATTTGCAGGAAGCAAGGGATTGTCTTTTGGGGCGTTTATTTGCTTATGGTGCCCTTGCACGGTCAGGAAGGCTGGCTGAGGAGTGGACTTCTGATAGAAGCACTCCTTACATAAAGGAATTCACTAGTCTTCTCGTTTCCCTTGCAGTAAAGAAGCGATACTTGCAAGAGCCTTCTGTCTCAGTTATTTTAGACTTGATTGAAAAGGTGAATTATTCTGGTGTGTACATTTGGTTCTATTTAAAAAAATTATTTTTGCCCCTTTATATAATGTTTTAAGTCAGATTTCTGGAATTGTTCAATGATCTATTGTGCTCAATTTTTTTTTAATCTAGGTACCAATGCATGATTATCCTAATACCAATAGAAAGTATTGTTTTTGACTTGTTAGATAAAACACTACATGGTGTGTGCCTTCAGTCATAATGAGCTGTTCTTGCTAAGCAGTTACTTTCTTGCTCAATGTAGTTGAATATTGGCCAAGGTTGTCAATATTTACTAATGTGTTGACTTGTTATATGAACTTGACTGTTATTCCTTTAACTTAACCTTTGATATTAATGGTTACTTAACATGGCATTAGAACCTAGGTTGTTTGTTTAATCTTGTGTTTGAATGCTAGCAACCTCTGGCTCCATCATATGTTAAGCTATTGTTTTGCACATGCACATTCCATTTTGTTTTTTGTTATTGGATTGGGCTCACATTGATTGAAAGTATGAGCCATTACATAGTTGAGTCCACTTCCTATTAGCTTAATTTTTGATGATTAATGATAACCAAACACTATGATTCAAAAAATTACAGCATAAAAATGGATTACAGCAAAGTAAAATTAAAATGGATCAATAAATTTTGCTTAAAAATGGATTGCTTTTCCGTGGTCACATGTGTATTCCAAAACTGTTATAGTTATTTCTATTGCTATGTATTCTCATTTGGTTGTCTTCGTATTGTTAGGATTAGCTTGGGCATTCTAAGTTTTGCAACTCAAGGGGCATCTTATGCGTATTGTTATACTTGTTCTTTGTCTTTTGTTAATTTGTTATTGCTATGAAGGGATTAGAAGTTATTAAAGGAAAAGAACCCATAAAATATATTTTGGCTTCTGAATTTTTTGTTAAATAGGATCCTCCTCCTTGGTTATTGGACTACTTGGACTTAATTTCAAGATTGAAACTCAAAGTCCATGGAGAGAGGAGTAAAGAATTGATCTGCCTTTACACTACAATTCCAGTTTAAGTAATTGTTTAAGTGAGGCTTCTGAGTTTGGGACTGGACCTTCACCATTGATTTATATGCCTATCTGTACTTAGTGAGAAGGTGGCAGCATATGCTGCAGTTTTTGCTGTGCTTCAAGTTCTTTTATTTCACCTTATTGATTTGGATAAGGAAAAATGTGCTGTTACTACAATGTATTCTGTTACTATTTCTAAGGTGAGTGTCTCCATTTTCTGCAGTTGCCTCCAGAAGCCTTGGAAAATCATGTTCTTAAGGCTCCTGGAGTACATGAGTGGTTTGAGGGAGCAACTGAAGTTGGAAATCCTGATGCATTGCTACTGGCTTTGAAAATTCATGAAAAGATTTCTGTTGACAGTGCCGTGTTCAGAAAGCTTTTGCCAAATCCATTTAGCCCAAACAAACTTTTTGCTGTTGATCATCTCTCCTCTCTTGCTAATTGCTTGAAGGTAATGTTTCAGCTTGTGTGTTTATTTGGCTGAAAATAATGATCATATTATTACAGATGAAAATATAATCAAAAATGAAATTCCTAATCATTTTCCTGCATTTACAGGAATCCACCTTCTGTCAGCCTCGAGTTCATGGTGTATGGCCTGTTTTGGTAAATATTCTTTTGCCTGATATTATTTTGCAAGCTGAGGATGCTGTATCTGCTTCAAATTCCTTGAAGAAGCACAAAAAGAGTCGGAAGTGTAGCTCTTCTGAGGAAGAAATTACCAAAAATCTTAAGTCTTTTATTGAGGTGATTATTGAAGGATCCCTTCTTCTATCATCTCATGACCGTAAGCATTTGACATTTGATGTTCTGCTCCTTCTCTTGCCGAAGCTGCCTTCATCATTTGTTTCAATAGTTTTGTCATACAAATTGGTTCAGTGCCTGATGGACATACTTTCAACAAAAAATTCATGGCTCTTTAAAGTTGCACAACATTTTCTTAACGAATTATCAGATTGGGTTAATCATGACGATGTTAGAAGGGTTGCAGTTATTGTTGCTCTACAGAAACATAGCAATGGGAAATTTGATGCCATTACACGGACAAAAACAGTTAAGGATTTGATGGCAGATTTCCAAACAGAATCTGGTTGTATGTTGTTTATTCAGAACTTACTAAACATGTTTGTTGATGAAAGTCATGTTTCTGAGGAACCTTCAGATCAGAGTCAAACAACAGATGACAATTCAGAGATAGGTTCAGCTGAAGACAAGGACTCGGTCGGGATAAATGGTAGTTCTGACTTTTTGAAAACTTGGATTATAGAATCTCTCCCCAGCATATTGAAATATGTAAAGATAGATCTTGAAGCAAAGTTACGAGTTCAAAAAGAAGTTTTGAAGTTTCTAGCCATTCAAGGTCTCTTTACTGCATCTCTTGGCAGTGAAGTAACGTCATTTGAACTACAGGAGAAGTTTAGATGGCCAAAAGCAGCCACTTCCACAGCTCTTTGCAGGATGTGTATTGAGCAGCTTCAGTTATTGTTGGCAAATGCTCAAAAGGGAGAAGGGTCTCAAGCTTTGCCTAATGGGCTTGAACTAAATGATCTTGGGTCTTACTTCATGCGGTTCCTCAGCACTTTACGCAACATTCCTTCAATTTCTCTTTTTAGACCTTTGGAAGATGAGGAAGAGAACATATTAAAGAAGCTGCTAGCAATGGAAACTTCACTTTCTAGAGAGGTAATTTTTTTCCCTGATGGAAACTTAGCTGTAAGAGCTAGGGGTAATTTTTTTCCCTGATGGAAACTTAGCTGTAAGAGCTAGGGGTTAGGTAATTATGGTTGTCTTAATCTGAATAAAGGAAGAGTCATGTTACCATCCACACCAGGCTTCAATAGGCATCCCTACCTTGGAAATGGACCTTGTTATTGTTAGTCACTTTTCCTATTAAAAGAGGATGGTATGGACTTCTACCAGATATTAATTGCGGGCTAGGATGGACCAGACTATAATATCTCAGAAAGCATAATCAGTATGGTCAAAAATTTAAAATTATAATCAGAATGGTTAAAAATTTAAAATTAAGGTTTTTGACAAGAATTATAACTTGGTAAGGCACATCTTTGTGTATTCATTTTAACCTGTGTAGTTTTGGTGCAAAACCATTTTATATGAGCTCGGTACTTTTGCCATTTGAGCCAAGGCCCAGGGTCCATGGAAGGATCATTGGTCAATATTTATATATGACACATCTGGTTCTGTTTTAACTACTTATTGAACTTGATGCTCAAGCTAGGTCTATTTCTATATTTGAGTCACCTGTTTATTGTTCCATAATTTGTTTATTTATCATATGGCATGATATGCAACTCTTTACATGCTTCAATGATGCCAGGAAAGAAATTGTGGGCTAAGTGGTGATGCAAATAGATTGCATGCGTTGAGATACTTGCTCATCCAGTTGCTTTTGCAAGTGCTTCTTGGACCAAGGGAATTCTTGGAAGCTGCCACTGAACTATTAGTCTGTTGTAGGAAAGCTTTTCCTCCTGCTGATCTTCTTGATTCCTCTGGGGAGGATGATGTGGATGCTGATGAACCTGCAGCAAAGGATGTTCTGGTGGAAACATTTCTATCGATATTAATATTGCCAGTGACACCAGCTCCAATGCGAACTGCTATTGAGCAGGTATAAGTTTGGTGTTTTAGGCTTCTGGTGTTAATTACTCATTCATTTATTCATGTTACATTAATCTAAATATCTTGGACATTCGTTTGATGCTGCAATTTTGTAAAGCTTCTACCTAAAGTTAAGATATTTTGCTGTAGTTATGTGCCTCTTCTTCTTCTTCCTTTTTTTAAAATGAACTTGACGTGCACAAGTAAATTGGGATGCCTAAAAAGATTTGATAATAATTGTGGAAAATTAGTTATTTATTGCACTAAAATTCCTTCCTATACTTAATTATGATTTTTGATGTGTGTTTTGATAAAGTATGGTTTATTTCTCTGAGGATGGGCGATTTATAGCAAAATTTTAGCCTACGTTTGGATTATGGATTTTATGAGGAAAAAGGAATCCTAAATCTAAAAGATTTTATCCTTCATTGTTTGATTATACAAAAAAATATGAAGAGAAGAACATTAACATATGAAGAATAGAATGCAAGTGTTTTAGAAATTGAATGTTTTCTATAACATATTCTCTTTCGTTCTATTAGTTGATTCTAATTGCTAAACATGAGTTTAGTGATTATTATTTGCCATCAATTTGTCTTTGTAGGTGTTCAAATATTTTTGTGATGATATAACGGATGATGGTTTGCTGCATCTGTTGCGGGTCATTAAGAGGAATTTAGCTAGACATCAGGTTTCTGATAGTGAGAATGATGATGATGTGGATGAGGATGATGAAGGTTTCCTTGAAATCGAAGAAGATGAGGTAATTGATGAGGCTGAGACAGGTGAAACAGTTGAAAGTGATGACCAAACAGATGACTCTGAGGTTGTAGGTGGGATTGAGGAAGTTGGAAAAGAATCTGCTGAAGTTTCAGATGATTCTGATGGAGGATGGGATGATGATGCAATGTTCCGTGCTGATGCTTTGCTGGCACAGTTCTGCAAAGAGAAAATGAAGCAAGCTGGAAGTGAAACTGCTCAGTACCAGCTTGAGCAATTCAAACTTCGTGTCCTTTCATTGCTAGAAATTTACCTACATGAAAATCCAGGTAAGTATCACTTCTTTTAATATAAGCTGTTGTATAGAATACGATGTACAATAAATTATTCAAGTACTAAGTATTCATCCTAAGATCTCCTTTAGAACTGAGTTAGCTGTCACTCTATCTGGAGGGGTGTATGCATGTGATAAAGTAGGAGTGCTAATCATTTCCAAAGTTGTTGGATTTTGGTAATTTAACTGCTGTTGTTGGTGGAAACGTCCTGGGTCAATTCGGTTCATGGATGATTTATTAGCATGTTGTTTTATGTAGGGAGGATGCCTTTTTTATGATTTAACAATTTATAACTGTGATTTTCACTGATTTTCTGTTTTTTTGTTTGTTATTCTGGTTTACCTTACAGATAAGCCACAGGTTCTTGTAGTATATTCAAACTTGCTTTGGGCACTCACTAATCCACAGGCTTCAGAAAGTAGTGAACAACTTGGTCAGCGTATATGGGGAATTCTTAGAAAGTTAATATTCAACAAAAAGGACCATCCCAAGGGTGAAGGCGTGCAACTGTCTACTCTTGAATCGTTGCTGCAAAAGAATTTGAAGTTGGCATCCAAACCAAATAAGAGAAATATACCTGCTAACTTGTCAAAGAAGCAGTCCACATCCTGGAACAAACAAAAAATGATTGCTTCCCTTGCTCAGAACTCCACCTTTTGGATTCTAAAGATCATTGATGCACAGAATTTCCCAGAGTCCAAGCTGCAAAAACTTTTTGATATTTTCCAGGGTGTTATTGTGGAATATTTCAGTAGTAAAAAGTCTCAAATAAAATGTGAATTTCTGAAAGAAATATTCCAGCGAAGGCCATGGATTGGGCATCATCTCTTTGGCTTCATCTTGGAGAAATGTGCCAATTCGAAATCAGAGTTTAGGCAAGTAGAAGCACTCGACTTGTTGAGTAAAATATTGGGGACAATGGGTTCATCTAAAGGAACTGACCAGGATCTGTTGAAGAAAAATGTGGAAAGCCATTTAAGTGATCTACGTCGGCTAATAGAGACATTGGTGGTAAATAAGCCTGAAAAGCAACCTAGGAGGAGGCAGGCTGAAGTGCGGAAATTTTGCGGAAAGATCTTTCGGATTATATCGTCTCTAAGCCTCGCAGAGTCTTTTCTAGATACTTTGGCGCCAAATGCTCATGCTCTGTGCGAATCCCAATTTGGCGATCAGTTTGTTAAGTTAAAGAAAGGTCAACACAAGCAATGAATTTTGATTGATTCTTATATGTACTGCGTTCTTTGGAAGCTCTTTCAGTCCCCTCAAACCAGTGCTGCGAAGCTTTTTGTAATTCCAATTTGCCAGTTTTGATTTATCTAACAAGGTTGAAGAGAGAGATCTTGTTTTAGTAAGCCTTTGAAGTCGCCTTCTACAAAAAGCCATTGTTCTATCTGTTGCAAGTTTTGGTTTTTCTGCAACAATTTAAAGTTTTGTCAGCTTTAGTATTTACTTGTTGGTTTTAACACAGGAAAGAGTTGGGTCGGAGCCGTAGAAGTTATGAACTTTGGTCGAACCTATAATGTATTCTCTTTTTAAAGAACCCGTGGGGGTCACTTTAGAACTCGAACTGTCCCATCTATTTTTTATTTTCTTTATTTATTTTCTTTTCCAGCAGCTTTACCAATTCTCATCTCTCTTCTCTTGCCAATGCACTCACATTTTCAGAAAAGGGGTGCAATGAGTTTGGAATGTTTTTTAATATTTTATTTGAGTTGCACTATAATATGAATTCTATAATTTAAAATTTTCTATTGTAACAATTTAGCTATAAAACTGAATTTAAACAAAAATTGTTAATATGAAGATTAATGAAAGTGACAAATTTACGTTTGGTTATCGAAACACAAAAACCTCGTATTTTTCTTTCTTCTGCTGTTTGTTTCTGTTTATTATCTATTGAAAATAGATATTCCAAATAGCAAGTTGTTTTGACAGTTAGCAATTAATTAAACTTAAAAAATAAAAGCCTTTTTTTCTTTTTCTTTTGGAACGATAAAAATAAATTATCACATTTTGAATGCTGAAAATGATATGAACTTGAATCAGCAAAAATTATAAAGCCATGTCACATGTGTTTGCCTTCTGCTCCTGCACAATGTTAAAGATAATTTTCCAACTTGTCAGATTTCAAATCAACAATTCATTTGCAGGTTATACATAAAGAAGTTTCAAAATAATTTTGTTAATATCTGTCAAAGCTTATAATTAAAACTTTCTAAAACAAAACAAAAATTGACACTAATGTGAAAATTAACGGATTTTTTTTATTATTATCCAAATTGAAATTGTCAATTTTTAAGGATCAAAGTGAACAAGACAACCTATTACCAAAAAAAAGAAAGAAAGAAAAAAATAAGAACCATATATATTTTTAGGCAAGAATCAAACTCAACAGCTAATTTAGAATTAAAACATTATAAAATATCGCAGCAGATAATCCAAAGTTTTCTCTTTTTCTGTGGAGACTTTGATAAAATTTAGTTAACATTGTACTTATTTTCTATTTGTTATCCTTTATTTCATGAACTAGAATGAATCAGCATCACTTAATAAAAGAAAACAAAATTGCATAATTTGATTAAACGAGATAATTGGGTTATCAGATTTCGTCTCGTATCATAGTGGGATCATCTGATTGTAAATTTTGATGGGTTAACAAACACAACTATATATGATACTATTCAAAAAAGTAGTTTGCCATATTAATTTTCTTCTACTTTATTTTTCTTTATGTTTTTTAGATAATATAATTCTGGACCCACTCCAAGACCTTTACATCTGGCTCTAATCTCTCTCCTCTCCCGTGTGCATGTGGAAATTACGAATATGCATAGCTCAATGCTTATTCAATCTCAAAGTCAATCGAAGCAAGAAAATTGTCTAAATGACACTAGCAACAAAGATTCTAAACTTGCTCTCTCTTTCTATTGTAACATTACAAATCACTTTCTGGAACTCAGGAAATTTCGAAGGAAACCTCCATAAAGATGCCTAGGCTGACTTTCTATCTATTACCCTGTTAACCTTTGTTCTTTTCGATTATATTCATGAATGCCTCAAGTCTAGCAAAAGCAAAACGCAGCCTGTGAATGAAACTGCCAAATAGGCAAAAATGAGCACAGAGAGACTGTGCCATCACAAACCAAAACCCCATCCATCCCCATGAAATTCCATCACCATCAAAATACAAACAATGCAATCCATCGCTCCGTCTTCCAAATGACATGTTATCAAACCAGGGCTTTCTAAGCCACAAGCTTACATTTACTTTTCAGTTAGTTGGACCAGCCAGCCACCCAACTTGCTAGTCTTTCTGCTTTTTTCTTTTGTGCCATGCCTTTAGTCTTTGGCTTAACGTTCCAATTGGCTTTGATTTGATCAAAAAGCTATTTGAACATATCAAAAAAAGCACATGGCTTGCCATTGGCAACAGACATTTTCCATCTGAGCACAACAATTCTGAAAGCTCATCATGCGTTGGGTATACTATGTATCTATTGTCTAATCTTTATTTTATTGTATTATTGGATACAGATACATGCATTTCACTTTATTTTTATGTGTTGATAATTAGCAAACATCATATTGTGTAGCTTTTAATTTGTCTGACACTTGAACCGTTTTAGTCTCGGAAACTAACGGGGAGGTATTGAATAAATGAATCCTTGTAGCTGCAACTGTAAAGGGTTCAGAGCCTTGGCAACAAATATCTCCTGGTCTATCCACAAACAAGTAGTGAAGAAAGAATAGAACCGAAAGAGCTTTCTTCAGCAGCAAAAAAAAAAGAAAAAAAATATGTATTCAGTGTTGTAAATGTTTACACAATGTTCTCATCCCCCTCTAATTCCTCTTACTATTTTTCTCCTACAACCTTCTTTCTCTAACTGTTTCACTACTCTAACCTCCTTCTAAGTCCTCTTTACATTTTTATAGCACACCACCCAAAAGCCACACGAAAACCATCCAGAATGCCAACCACTAAGGCCATCCAATTCCTCACCAAGTGCAAGTTCATAAATCATTTCTGCCGAGTTTTTTTTTTCCCTTCGTCAGAAACCTCCTCACCTGAACAAAAAGAGCTTCATAAATTCAGCGATTTGCAATACCCAAAACTATAAAATGCAATAGGAGCAAATTACAGCAGAGTTTTCACCTTTAAAGGTTTTCTCCCTCATGGAAAGCACGCGGTTGGAAATACTTTCGTCCGCAAGCTCTCCACATGGGTATCCTGCTATCCAATTCAATGCGCATTGTTTTGTTTCCTACGATTGCGCATTATCATCATCGGATTCACTCCCAGAAGAACTGCCAGAATCTGAATCTGCAACATCTAAGCATTAATACTACACCAACAAATAATTTTTTTCCTTACACCGCAACCTCAAAATTCAGGCATAGGGTTATACCGCTAGATGAGGAGGAATCACTACTTGAACCGCTGGAGCTGCTTGAACTGCTACTGGCACGGCCTCCTCCAACATCCTTCTCAATCTCCACCGGCGGGAAGCTGCTCATCGGCATGTCATCCCCAATGTCCACATCTTCATCCCCAGCTTCTCCTTTCTTTGGCCTGTTTGGCTCCTCTACATCTTCATTCCTCTCGTGTACAGGTAATTCCTACAAAACAAAACAAAATCATGATTAGCCATTAGCGAATTGGTAAGTTCTCAACTCTGGAAGAAAATCTGCAATGCCAGTATCTATCAATCAATCAATTAGGAGGGAAAGGAAAAAGCAGATATTTACCCCATTGCCTTTGTTGGTAACCATATTAGGGTTACCCATGAGAGCTTGGCGTTTAATCTTGCTCACCATCTTCTTCCAATTGGTGACAAGCCGATCCAGCTCCCAGAGCGTTTCTGTATCAACGGCCTCAATGTCAAGCTCAATCTCATCTCCATCCTGCTTCAAATGGCCATTCCTCTTCCTTATGATTTGCACCACCTGTTCCATCTTCTCCTGCGGCAAACTCTGCAACCCAATACCCAATTTGTGTTTCTCCTCCATACTCATCTCCCTCTTATTCGGATCCTTAGCCTTAGGCTTTGGCTGCTTCAATGGCTTCACCGATGGCGGTCCCTTGGGTGTAGACGTCCGTCCTGGCGATTGCACTAATGGAGGGTTAGAAGAGCTTGCTGGGGCCCGAATTTGCTCGGATTTCTTCTCGATCCGCAAAGAATCGTCTCGTTGCTTTGGCCTTTCCTGTTCCACATGATTCCACGAACTCGCTTGTAATTCTTCATCATAAGCTCGGACGGCCCGCGACCCATCCCCCAATTTCTCGTTCACAGGCCGAAACAGCTCCTCGAACCTCGAAAGAAGCTGCTCGGCCATGGTGTAAACTTCGTGACCCTTGGGGTTATAGGTCATGGCATTTGTGAAGGTCAGCCTCACATCGTCAGCAAAATCCATTGGCGAAGAGTAGAGATTCTTGGCCAGATTCGATTTAACGGTACCTAGATCCATCGGGCGCTTGATGATGTCGTAGTAATCGTGAAGCCCCATGCCTGCCACATCAACCGGCTTGTTGAAGATCCAGGCATGCTTGTGTTTCATCAGCTTCGACAATATCTGACCGCAATTTTTGATCAAATTGGGGCTGTCCCAATGCGATCTCTTGGAATTGGAATCTTTTGCGTGATTTAAATTTAAGGGTAAAGGTCGCTTTGTACCCGAAGCTTTCTTGTTAGACATCGATGATTTCTTCGACGTAGGGTTGTGAAACGGCCCGGGTTGAAAATCTCCGGCCTCGATTCGTCCCTTTAATTGTCGAATCTGGTCAAGCTCCGCGATCAGACGGTTCTTCAGCTCGATCAGCTCTTTCCGAGAAAACGATGCGGTGTTGAAGCTCACGTAATGGGAATGTCCCAAATTGAATTCGTTGGACCGCCGATTGATCGACGACGCGTCGTCCGACACCGTTTGGGTAACGGCCGGCGACTCATCGATCTGACATCCGTTATAATCACCCCCTGTAGGAGCATGGAAGTGGAATTGCCTCTTAGGGTTCTTAGGGTTAGGGTTCGAAAAAGGAACTTTCCCCATAAATCCGGCTCCGGCACCGCCTCTGGGCTGTGGCCAATTGGGTTCGTTCCGGTTGGCTAGGACGGCGGACGCCATGGAAGTACGGAGCCGGTGGTTTTCTCTAGGGTTCCGGTGGAACTCCGGCGAGGGTTTCCAAATGCAGGTGACGGATAAACCACCATGAATCAGCTAGCTCGAATCCACACGCGCCCCCAATTGAGCCCACGCGCCGCCGAAAAATCGCAGAGGGGCAGAGAGGAAAAAAAATTAAAAAGGGCCTTTGGAGAAGTTTAGGGTTTGGGAAATTTACCCTAATCTGAGCGAGGAATGAGAGGAGGGCTAGGGCCTGTTCTTAAAGGCGATGAGATCTGCCCGTTGATGTGTCGGGCAGTTTCTTGGACGTCGATCCAAGTTGTATCGTTGGTCTAACGGCTTGTGTGATTTTCTCTTCTGCCCGAGGAACTGACCACTCGATCTGGCACGGACGGTTTAGATCTTGGAACTATTGCACGTGGCGACTTACATGACGTTCGATGGAGGGGAGATTCCTAGAGGTGAGATCTCTAATTTGGATTTGAGTTTAGAGTAAATTTGGGGTGAATGTGTCGTGCATTTAGGGTTTTCAAAATTCTGAGGGCGTGGGGTCCACTGTGATGACGTGGACCGAAAGCCAATTGGCTCTCTGGTCCCAGCGTAAGCAAATGAGGTTGGTGTCTTGGCGATATTAAAAAAACGCGTGGACAACACCTCCCGATCACGCAGGGTATTTCGGTAATTTCGAATAAACCATTGGAGGTTAAGACTCGTTCTTCCACTTTTCGAATTACATCAATACCCCTCAAATGTATTTAAATGACAATTAAACCCAAGTAGGGACACCCAGACGGACAGGTATTTGCCAGCCCCGGGAGTTCCATATTTTCAGTGGGCTCTGATATCCTACGTTCTACTCTATAGAAACATAAAAGAGCCCGCAACACCTGCACATTGTTCTTGCTTATATTGACCCTTCTACCCTTGCTCCAGAACCATGGCCATTGCTTCTTTTTGAAATTTTGAATTGTGAAATAAATTCAAGTACTCCCTTTGAATTTTCAGAAATTAGGAAAAAGTATTTTAATTATAATACAATTATATAATATGGAACCAAAAAAAATTCAAAAACCCATTTTATTATTATTTATTATGTAGAGCCATATGGAATTGGATGGCTTAAAAATATTGGGCCATTTTATCTTTTTAATTGGTCCTGTTTTCTATTCCTCCCCAGATTTTACCCAAACTGATTTGCTACTTTCAGTTGATACTTGTAGCTGAAGCATCTTTTTTTACCCTAATAACAACAAGAAAGTGCAGGCCATATTTCTCCATAATCTTCCAATTACCAGCACCCACTCTTTACATGTTTTTGCCATCTTAAATGTACCAATATATATCAAATCTAATGATGGAATATCAGTATTGTGTCTTCTCATTTGGAACTAAAGTTTGTCATAACAAAATAAAATAAAAATGAAAATTAAATATTGTGTTTTGTACACCAAAGAGCATGCTATGTTACTTGTGTTTAATTAGTGTCACTAGTTAATGTCAAAAACACCAATTCGCAGTAGTAAATAATGGAGGGAAAACTGTATTTGGAAAAAAAAAAGTGTTTTATTTCATATTGAGAAGAAGACAGAAACAAAGGGAGTAAAAATTGGGAAGTGATCAAAGTGTGTTTGATTTGAAAGAAGATGTCAAATTGGGAAAGAGTCAGTGAGATAGAAAAAATGTAGGTTGTGAAGTAGTACTCAAGATGTCCCAATTGTGGAAAGCCCATAGCATCATGCATGGACTTCAATTCTAATAACCTTGTAGTCCTTATTCTTGGTGACATTGAAGTTAATTAATTATGGTTTGTTATGAGGCTTTTCTCCTATATTTTGGAAATTTTTTCTCTGAAACATTTTTTGGAAAGTTAAATAATAATATCTTTGAGAGAATTAATTTTTCTGCACAGATTATTCATTGCAGTGTAAACTTGATTTAAACAGATCTTATTCAAAAGTTCTTGAGCAAAACATACCAATTAATTAGCTGAACTCTCCAGCCAGTTTTCCAACAATAAAGAAATAAATAATATGGATAAATATTTCTTATCACGGTCATTTAATTTATTTTGGATTTGTTTAATTTGGTTAGTCTATTTTTTAAAATTAAATTTAAAAAGTAGATTTGATAAATTTTTAGTATAAAATTATAACATCGACTTAATAAGAGATGGTTTATATATACATTGTTAATATATATGTACATTAGCTAGCCCCCTTTCTGATCCTATTTATATTATTTTTTGAGGGGCCAACTGGTTAGTTCTTAATGTGAATGTAGTGTTTTGTTTTTGGGTAAAAGCTCAATTAGGTATTTTACAACTTTGAAGTGGAAGAGTCAAGTAGTGTGAAAGGGTGGTTTGCGATATTTGTCCAGCAATTAAAAAACTTTTCAACTAAAAAAACAACAAGATTGGATTTCTCTTACTTCCTCTCTGTCTGCAAGGATAAACTTTCTGAATTCATAGCATGGGTGCCATTGGATTCTTGAGGCAAAGTCCTGTTAAGGTTTATGGAAATGGAATCATTGCTTTTTTACAAAGAATGAGGTTGAGCTTTTTATCTTCATTTCCTACACTACTGTTTTTAAAGCTATAAGATGGATTCCTAGTTAATGACAGTGGAGTTTGACATGGAATTTTTACGTGTTTGGGATATATTTTATTTATTGGCTGATTTAATTAAAGTTAGCAACAGAGTTTTTAATTAATTTTTATTAGTGCAAGATATGTCTCTAAAGAATCTGTGTAATTCGATCATAAGATCTAAATCATGGACTAAAAAGTTAGGAACAAAAAATATATGTCATTTATATATTAAAATTGTGTAATTTGTTCATGTGTGATTATAGTTAATTATATGTTGAACGTGTTCATAATTTATGTGTTTTGATAAAATATATATGTGTTTGCAGAGTTTAATCTTTATAATTTACTCAAAGTAATTAAGTTTTATACTATAATAATATTGTCCCATCTTCACTTTGAAGAGCTGTATTTGATTTCTACCAAAATTAATAGATGTAAGAAAGCATATTTACTTTTCATGCAGTGCTCTTTTTACCACCGAATAACAAGGAATATATAATTACCTGTAATTTTATTTGAAGTAAAAAAAAAAATGACCTTAATGTTTTTGTGTTTTCTGTATTCGATGGCTATAAGTGGTCTCTTTAATTAGTTGGATATTCTTTTTATTATTGTCTTTGTGAATTTTTATTTATTTATTTTTTTCAATCATAACCTTTGTGAAGCCATTTGAGAACTAACAATAGTCGAGACAAGCTTAATTAATAATTTCCTTGTGAAGAATTTTAGAAAAAATTGATATGTAATTTTGATCTATACCAATTATTTAAAATATATTTATACTCTTGATTATAATATCACAAAGTACCATCTAGAATATGTATACATTTTTATTCCGATATTGTTATTTTTACTTCTATTAATGCTTATCCTATCTCTTATATGTTTAGAATTAATGATATAAATATATATACAATCAGTCTATTATCAAGTATATATAAAAATCGTTATAAATATTATTGTAATAACTATATATAGTATTCTAGAATTAATTAATGATTGAGGAAAAATGTAGTCCCTTTTTTTTTTTTTTTTGCCAACTTTAAAGAAATCCATCAGCGTTGATCGTATTTTTTGTTGTATTGGATGGTTTTGTCTTTGTTTCCATTTGAAGAAATTGATTGGTGTTGTTACAATTGTATGTTGGGTTCATTGCTATTTTGTGTCGCGGTTTGTTGCAGTGGAATGCCAATATTGGTCGGTTGGGTACTACGGTTTCGATGTGGTCCTATGTATGGTTTGGTTGCAGCTACGTGGGCTAGGTGGGTCGCTGATGACCTTCTGATGTGCCGATTTGGACATCATATCAGAATTTGGAAGGTGTTATGTGTATTATGCATGCAAAGAGGTTGAGCTCCAGTTGGAAGACATTGTTAATGATAGCATATGTGTCTCTGCCACATTTGTGGGCTTGTTTTCTCAAATTGTTGGAGTTAGTCTGACCTGCAGCGTTCAGTGGTTATCTCTATGTTATGGGTCCTGGTAGTTCAAAGAGATGATTATGGGTCATCCATAGGATTGTTGATGGTATCGGCGTCGATAATCACTGGTGCTTTAATGGATGTTTGCATCGTCCAAGGTGGGTTGTTATTTGGGTTTCTACATCTGCTTCCTATTTTGGTTTGGAAGGATTCTTCCGTTTGTCTTGGCTAATTGGTATTCTTTGTTGGGAAACAATGCTGTTTGGCATAGGGTTACGGGCAATTTTGATTGTCCTCTGTCATTATGCTCTATGCTGATGCGGTTGGGAGAGGCTGTTAATAACACAATGAGTAATGGGCGAGGTCTTGGATGCTTTGTTAGATGCATGTTTAGTGGTTTGGCAATTGGCATCTTGTATGCCTATGTTAGGTAACAAGACCCATTTCAGAAATCCCTCCATGGTGAAAGTCATCTCAGTTTGGTAGTAGAGATGAAAAATACACATACAATGATGATATTTTTATCTTAAAAAACTGAAAAATAAAGTATATTTAGTTGGTATAGTGGTACCAAATACCAAATAAAGTACAATTTTTGCTTGTCCATAACTTGAAATTTAAAACTCCCATTTACATGTGCAACCAATTTATGGACTTGTAACGACGGATTCTACTCTAGCTTGACAAGGTCCAAGCAAAATTTTGCTTGCTAAAAGGTCAATGTCTAACTCGTCTCTAGTCAATCTGTTCCAAATAAAAACACAGATCGTTACATTAAGTCACACGGTTGAAAATTATTGTTGTGGTTGTAGAACTGCTCATTTGTAACGGTGGGTTGCAGTGGTATTCAGCATAGGGCTATGGCCATATGGTTGCTTCACTAAAGTTGGGTAATGTTATAAGGCTATCAACTTTGCAATTTGTAGTGCATAAAGTCTCGGAGGGGGCTACTTTGAGCAATTCTTTTTTTCATGGTTTGATTGCAATCTAATTTTTTTCAAAAACAGATGATTATAAGATATAGCTTTCTGTTGTCTTTTAGGAATTTTTTTTTTTAAGAATGTTTATTTAGCATTTTCTCGCTATCTTTAGGGATTGTCTATTCCTCTTCTTTTTCTTTTTTGTTTCCTTTTTTATGAAGATGTCCTTTAAAAATTTTCTTGACATTATACCTTTTTCGTTTTTTTTACTTTATAAATAAAATTTTCATGGTGTAGGATGGGTTATGTTCTATTCATAGTCACCTTTTTCGATTAACTTGATATGGTATTCTAGCTTTTATGAACTTGGTTAAAATGCTTGATTTCTCATTTCACTAGATCATGTAATAGTTACCAAACTTTGTTATTTATCTATCTTATATTGGTAATCTTATAAGGGATTTTTTTATCTATGCCCACATCACTCAATCATTAACTTTTTATGTCTACCATTTTTCATTTAGTTATTCATTCCCACTATGTCACCACTCCAAACCTATTTTTTCCCTTTTACTCTTTCTTTAATGTTGTTACCAATCATTTGTCTTTTCTTTTAGCAAATAACTACCATTTTTTCTATTATTTGTCGTGAACATGTTCAATCTCCTTAATGTTCTACAGTTCTCTATTGATTTTCTCTACATCTTGCTTGTATTGACTACTTTGAAACACTACCATGTTAACAACATTAAATTTTGAAAAAGTTTTAGACTCCATTTTTAAATTATTTTAGAAGTTTTTATCCACATCAAACCCAATTCCACTACACTAAGCTAATTTGATTTGTTTGTTTTGTTATAATAATGTATATTAATGTGTTTGAATGGTTGTATATTTTTTGAAATTTATTGAAAAAAAAAATAGCGTAAAAAGAAAAATCAAATAAATGAATGTTGAAAACGACACCTAGCCTGCTCAAGCAACCGACGGTATGTGCAAACACCCCACGTATGAGTAGTGTGTGCAAATTTCTAAGAAGTATGCACACTGTCTTATTTATGCCACACCGCCCAATGTAAGGCCAGTGTGTGCTAATTCTGCAAAGTGTGTGCACCACACTACTTTATGCTATGTCGCCTAACATAAAGGTGGTTTCAAGCTAGTTGGGTAGTGTAAGACAGTTTCATAGAAATGAGTTTTCTATTAACGGTGGGTTTCTTCTTCAACGGTGGTAGTGCCTGTGATTTGGGTTTTATGGCTGTGGTTTTCTTCGCCATCGTCATCTCAGTTTTATCTTTGAAAGCATGTTGCTTAACTAGTGTTATTTTTTTCCAGTGAAGAGAGAATGAGAGTTTAAGAGAGAGAAAAAATCGGAAATAATGAAAGAAATGAAAGAGGAAAAAAAGAAGAGAAAATACTTTAACTTTAAAAAAAATTAAAACAAAGGTAAAATGGACAATTTGAATAGTAAAGTGATGAGGTAGTGAACATAAACCACTAAAAAAATAGACATAGATAATTAAAATGATAATAAAATGGGCATCATATAAAAACTCCAGGAGGGTTGCAATATTTAGTTTTTTCTAGTATTTTATCTGAAAAACAAAAAAGTAACTGTTGGAAAACCTATATCAGGATGAAATCTTTCACAAAAATAGAAAAAGAAAAAAAGGAAGTCAACAGTGATATCGTATAGGAACCTACAAAATTTAAAATAATTTAGATAATAATTAATTAAATAGTTTTTTTAATATATTAATTACATAGTTATCCTAGTCACACCCACAAAGGATTTAAGAAAATAAATGTTATTTTATTGTGGGGGTTGGAATGTTCAAATGTGAACCTTTTTTTATTATTGATTTGTTGAAAAGGCATTTCAGAATTATTTATTAAATATTAATTAGAAAGTCTCGAAGAAATTTACTAGCTAGAAAACTCCGCAAAATAAGAGTGCAGTGCATTTTATTATTTATTGAGATTCTGAGAACGTTAACTCTAGGACTTTTGAAGTCAGTGGGAACTAACGAAATGTTTTATATATGATATTGAAGAACAAGCAATTGGAGTCTGTAATCTATCTGAAACAACTAAATAAAATAATATCTATAATAATTAAATATCATTTGGTGCTTTCTAAAATTGCATATATATATATATATATATATATAATTTCTTTAATTTTCATCAAAGATCCTGAATAAAATTAGTGTGAAATTTGTCTTTATTAGCTGCTATTAGTGATGCATTTGTCATTAATAGTAATAATTTCATATCATAAATATATATATATATGCTTGTTTGATGCTGTAAGGCAATTCAACAATTTTAAATAAACATTATTACTTAAATTAGTTTATATGATCATAATTATGAGGAAAAATATTCAGGTGTTGAAACCATCTATTTCTACAAAGTTTTTCCATTAAAATCATGAAAAATAGTAATAAAAAAAATTAAGATATTTAACTGAAAAAAATTAATTTGGTTATTTAAAAATATATCAATTTTTTTATTAATTTTTTTAATAGAAAAACTTAGTAGAAATAAGTAGCCCAAAGATCATCTCATTTTTCTCCAATTAAGAGGGCTAATCATATGTATAAGTATAAGCTAACTTCACTGGTGGGCTCTTGTTGTTTCCCTAAGGCTATAAATAGATTAAAAAGGGTTACATAAAAAGAGATTTAAAAAAAATATTTGTATTTACTAGTCTTTTGAATATCTAGCTAAGCTAAGCTAGCCTTATTTTGTTTTTAGTACATGCCTGATATTGAACCTTACAGTGTTAGAGAGCGTAATGCATACCCAACAATTTGTTTTCTTGGTTCTAATCATACTTGTTACATGAGTATGATTTTTGTACTATAATTGGACTCTTAACTAGAGAAGCTAATTTGGTAATCAATTTTTTTTCTTAAGTTAGTTAGAAAAAATGAAGTTAATTAGTATGAATCAAGGGTAATAATATAGAATTCCTCTTTTATTTGGAAAAATAGATCAATGGAATTCTAGGGAGAGGAGCATCCAAGGTTTCTTTATGATTGTTTTTCTTTTTCTTTTTTCTTCTTCCTTTTTTTTTTCCTTTTTTCTTTTTAATTGTGAAATTATGATTGTCTCTTTTTGACACGCAAGAGAACGCACATATTAATTCTGGCGTTGGCACATGAAGTTGCATTAAATATATATTCATTCCTCTATTTTTTTTTCTTTTTCTTTTCTATACTCTATTTTTTCTTTTTTCTTTTTCTATATTGGGTTGGTTTGTTTTTGTTTTGGGACATATATTGAAGAGATAGGAGGACGAAATCACCTTTTCCTTCTTCTTCTTTTTTTTCCTTCTATATATTAAGTAGTTTGTTTTGTTTTTGCACATATATTAAAGAGTTCGGAGGACGTAATATCTTTTTTCGATTAATCCAAATATTGATATAATTTACCAGACAAAAAGGAAAGATATTAATTTTTCTTTTTACACTAATTGTTCTATATATAGAAATATAATTATAAATAAAAACATATTATTCTTTTCCATAATATAATGCGCTATGAGATGTTATATATATTTGCTTTTTCCATTAGAAAGCAAGGGTATCTCCAATGATACTGTAGATTATTCTATTTTTATTGTCACATCGTAAATATAGAAATATTTAAAAAAAAACTTCAAATTATTCTGTTTATTAGCTCTGTTAAGCTGATGTGGTAATAAATAAAATACACTGTCAAATAGATTTTATACTTTCAGAAAGTTTGTTAGACAGTGTAACTCAGCAATTAACTTTTTTTTATATTCTTTTTTCAATTATTTTAGAATTTTAAATAGGTATAATTTAAAAAAAAATTACACATAATCAATTAATTTAATTGTGAACAGATTTCATTGGAGACTACTTTTAAATATTCACTGTCTATTAAATAGACATTTACCACATAAGCAACAAAGACTTCTATTCTATGTACCATGTAGACTCCAATCAACAGTACCATTAAAAATGCTCTAAGCATAAGTTTCCTGTGAAATATTGTAACATTTATCTCTTAAGCTAGAAGTACTCAAATGGTTTCCCTTCTAATTGGATTGGAAAATCTTGTTATTTATGAGTTCAGAGAAGTGATTTAATTTGTAGTTCATGATAATAGCTTATTAAAATTGGTATTATAAGAGCATCTTCAATAAAATGTGAATTGCTAAAATTAACATGCCACATAAGCAAATATATACATTGTTTTGAAAAAATGCACTCTAATGGTAATGTTTAAAATGAATGTCAAGCTGACGTGGTCTAGACATTGTCAAGGAGAATGTCTACTTCTAGAGGCTCTGTCAGACACTGTCAAGTTTTCTAAAATGAAAAATTTACTTTAAAAATATAAGTTGTTCAAAAATTACAAATATTTAATAAAATATATAATTAATTAATAACCATAAATAATATTTGTACATATTATCATTGGAGAACAATTTTTAAATTAAATGTATATTTATGCCACATAAATTTAGACAATATTTATTTATATGCCACATATATAGCAATCCACATTTACCATCTCCAATGGTGGAGATGCTCTAAAGATCGAGATAGGAATAGAATTAACATAGTGATAAGAATGGATACTGTATCAATTAATTTATTTGTAAATTAATTTTGTAACTATGGATTTCTATTTGTAAAGTGTAGACATGAATATCTGGGGGCAACAAAGGGAAACCATGTTGGTATCAGAGCCTATCTTCGGTCCATAATGCGGTATATCGGCTGGAAACCAGTACCTAGAGGAAGTTGTCCCTGTGACTTCAGACCTCGTGTACTGGTATAACAATGCCACGTACTCTATTATCGTCCTAGTTTGATGAACATTTCTTAGTTTAGGTTTCGGAGAGAAAGAATTCCTTTAATCATGCAACCTCCTCGAAGATCTACAGATAGTTTTAATCCCTTTCCTACAGCTATGAACACAGTTCCTTCTACTTCTTCTGATGATTCTTTACGAACATCATCCTCCACTTTCTCTATTCCTTCTCAAAATCTCACCCCTCATTCCCGTACTATCACTAATCTAATGGAATATACTTATATTCCAGAAGAATCCCCGATCGACCCCACGATCCAACCTCTCATTAGTCCTTATGCCATTTTCAAAAGACATAAAAGAACTATCCGTCAGCTTATCTCTCCTCGTCGTGTTTATACTAAAGAGCTTATCCAGACCACCAGTCTGGACCATTGCCTCGTTCCTGCTACCCCTGAAGAACAGTTCATCACCCTTGAAATCCCTCAGGATTATATAAATCAGTGGCGTGACCAGGGATATTCCCACCTTCACTTTGGAGCCATCCGGGTTATCCTTAGTTTTCATGGCCGTCCGAACATTCCTGCTACGGCCAGAATGTCCCTTCTTAACAGAACGTTCATGCTTTATGAACATGCTGTTATTGGAACCATCACCACCACCCTCAATAGTGGAAGTGTGATACTTANTAGGCAACTTTTTGAATTTTAAAACTTAAAATGGAACATTATAAAAAATAAAAATATGTACTAAAGTGCAATTATTTTTAAAAAAAAATATCTAAAAGAGTTTATTGTAAAGACCCATATTATAAATTAATAAAATATGCTTCGAGTAAAATGTCCTGTTAGAGATAGTTTAATTCTTTAATTACGTAGAAGCAATTAAGATGTTAATTAATTTTGATGATACCAGCCGGAAACAAAATAAAGCTAAAATGACTTTAATTCCACCGGAAACTATTAATGAAAGGAAATAATTTCTGATTCTTTACAACTTCATATATTTGAAATATATGTTATTGTATTTCTTTGATTCCCAAATCTATTTGGGTAGGTTCTATTTAGTTAAAAACTCTCTAGAAAACTTAAAATATTTTTAAAAAATTAACCAACCACTTTTAAAATTTACTATGCCAAACAGTCTAACAGACTTTAGTAAGGTAATGTAAATCTCACAAGATTATGTGTAAATGTAAATAGTAACACACTAACATAGATAATATAATGTCATTTTATCATTAAATCTACAACTACAGCTTCTAACATTAAAATTAAAAACAACAAACTGTAGTAAATTGTAAATTGTTGTTTAAACAAAATATATATACCATAATGCCTTGATAATACATATTACTGAATTAATTAGGTTAAACATATGATGGAAGGGTCACAGCAACACTCATCCAGAAGACAGCAGCAACACAAAGCTGCAAGGCTGCAAACACAAAACCCAAAAAAAAAAAAAAAAGGAAAAAAGTTAACCATGTATATATCAAATAAATAACTCATCCTTTAATAAGATATATACAACTTTCTTAAACCAGTTTTGAGAAAGTAATATTGTGATTGCTTGGAGAGAAAGGAAAAAGATTAGGCAAGAAAAGTATAAACCAGAGGACATATATATATATATATGTATGTATCTGTGTATGTATAAATACCATCCCTCAAGAAACCCTGGTTGTCTTTTAGGTGGAGCAGCAGCATATTGAGGAGGTGCCATTACAGGAGGAGGCCCTGGTGGATAAGTTCCTGAATTGATTCAACTAATTCATGTTATAATTTTCCAAAACCAAAAACTGCATAGTTTCCTCACAAATCACAAAATCATGCACAATTTCAAGAAATCAATAAGAAACTAATGGTCATTTATAAGTTCACAGATACAGCAAAATTCTGTAGCTAGATTTGGGGGAAAAATTGCTTTACAGATTGGAAATTTAACAACAGAGAAAACCCATTTGTTTAATATAGAAATAAATAAAATATATATGAATATGCAAAACTTTGATAAAAAAAAAAAAAAAGGAATTTTGGGAAAGAGGAAAAGAAAAGTACCTTGAGGAGGAGGATATGGATGAGCATACTCATACTTGTGATCATTCATCTTTGCAATTCTTAAAAACCCAAATGCACAAACAATACACACAGAAAGTTTAACCGGAAAAGAAATGAGAGATCTATATATAAATATGGATCTAGTATATCGAACAGTATTTATATATTACATGAAAAAGAAAGTTGGAGAATATATATTAAGATTGGGAAAGGAATACTTGAAAGAAAGCTCTAGAAACATATAATATTATAAAGTATATATATATATATATGGAGTACTTTCCACCTCAATGATGGCTATATATTCTCTTTCAGAGAATGAAATTTTATATTTTAATGCAATTTTTTAATGCAACTGATATTTTATTAATTTTTTTTTGGTAAAAAAACTGATATCTTATTGATGGGTTCTAGAGGGAGCCGGAAAGTAATAACTAGATCATCTTAGAAAATTAATCATAATTCTCTCTATTTCAACACCCGGCATGATATAGAGGGTAGACTTTTTTTTTTTTTTATTTTCTTTTGAATAAATTAAAAACCTTGATTTGCTTTGAAGTTTCCTAGAGACAGGTCAAGAAAACACTGGTTTGCATGTGATCTCACATTTTTTGAGGTTATATTCAACCCCGAGAATCTGGCAACTACAAAGCAAAGCAGATCAACTATTGCATGCCCTATACTGCTGCTGCTGTAGAAGCCCCACCACTATCCCCATATTTCATACACCAAAATTATTCCCTTCACATTATAATTAAAGTAATATTATAAATTTTGATATTCAAATCCTCTCTCGTACGATCCCATTAACATTAAGATATTTTTAAATCTTGCTTTCTAAGGAGATATGCTAAATAGTATTTATCTGTTATATCCCACCCTATCTTTGAACATAAAATTTGACAGTTAGTCCATTTTAAAAGTAAGTTTGATTAGAGTTGGTTTGGTTTTTTGGACAATTTTTAAACTAGTCATTTCAATTTTTTCAAAATAATTAATTTAAACCAAATCGATAACACTGATGAAATCAAATTATTTTTTATCGGTTTTGTTCGGTTTGGATTATTAATTGGGTGGATCAAAAATTAATGTTTTATATGGGTCCAAATTGAAGTTTCCTTCCAGCCAAAAATGATTTTTTTAATCCTAAAATAGCTGTAATTTTTTTTATTAAACTTAAATTAATAAAAGATGTCATAATCAAGTAAAATATCAACCTAATAAATAAAACACAACTAAAATAAGAAAAAAAATTATTACAAGTAAATCCATAATCTAATTATTTCAAATTACAAAGTAAAATTTGAATATAAAATATAACTATAAATCTAGGAGCACACCACAAATATTTATATTTTTGTTATCATGGTTTGGGTTGAGCCAGAGTTAATTTTCTCTCAATCCAAGAATGGTCGGTTTTTGAGCATGGCAAACTAAACCAAATCTATTAACAGATAAAATCCAAACTAAATTGAATTTGACAATTTAATTTAGCTTGATTTGGCAGTTTAGTTTAATTTTTGTCCATCTTGAGTCTATTTTTCTGAAGTATATTTATCAAAACTAGTTATATAGGCAACTAAACTCACATTAGATTGATCTTAACTTAGATATTGTCCTATTTATCACATTTGATGACTTTAAGGGTTGGGATTTACCTTTAGTACACATTTAACTAAACTCATATTATGCAATTATTGAAATTTTCAAACAATTCAAAAAAATAACTGAAAAGAAGAATAAAGTTAAAAACTATATGATTGATTTGACGTGAGTTTGATAGATTAAATTATTTGTTTTAGAATACAATTATGCCTCTAATTAATGATAGACAAAATCAAACTAAATCGTTTAAACCGAATTAAATTGTTATTTTTTATTCGATTTATAAAGAATAACGGTTTGGTTTGGTTTATTAGGTTAAAAAACTATTCTTAACTATTTAATTTGCAGTTTAGATAATTTTTGGATCAAACTATTCAAACCGCACTAAATATATAATATATTTATAATATTTTTTTATTATTAATGATATATATTACTAATATATATTTTTTAATATTTTTTTATTATTAATGCTAGGTAGTTTTGAATTTCAATTTGGATATTTTTATGAGATGTGTACAATTTTTAGTTTGGATTGTAATATTTTGTTTTAGTTTGGATTTTGAATTGTAATATTTTTAATTTGAACTTAGTATTGTAGTATTAAAATTAATTTAAACTTTGAACTACAAAATTAAATTTTACTAATGTAGATTAGTTTAGACTATAAAATTAAATGTCACAATCCAAACTATTCAACAAAACCAATACGTTCATGAATGGTTTGGTTTGGTTTTATTTGAATGGTTATAACAGTTTAGTTTGGTTTGTTATTAAGCTAAACCACAAACTGCAGTTTAGTTTGAATTTTTATAAAAAAATCGAACCAAACCAGACCGCGTCCATCCCTATCCCTAACAATACAATGGAACTTAGTAGTTTTTCTTATTATAAACTTTATTATAATGTTTTTTTGTTTTGTTTTTGAAAGTAGTGTTGAATGATTCTCTTATAATAAATTTCCTTTTCCCACATTTTGTAAGTAATTAGTCCGCATTGCCTATTTAATGTTTTAAATTATTAACTTTTATTTTGCTTGATATTCCCTTTGCTACAAGTTGTTCTTTAAATCTTGCTTTTGTAATTATTTTCTCCAAATTCGTATGCTAACGGCTAGTTCTGAGAAAAGAGAGCAAAGAAAATTTCAATATTTTAACAAAAATTTAGGAGTCAGATGGATAACTGGCAGGCCTATGGATTAAAATGGGGCTTGGCTACAGATGGAGTAGTCATTAACTTTTTTGACCTTATTCAAGTTTAAAACTGGGCTTCTGCCCAAAAATTTCGGATTCGTAAATAAATAAAATAATATCGATAATTGTTTTCAATGTATTTCAATATTATTGTATGATTTAAAATAACAATTCTATAATAAAATGTTAATTTTATGTAGTTATTATTAAAATGTTAATTTTTTTAATTGAATTTTAGTATTAAGAATAAAATAAAATTAATTATTTCAAATTAAAACTAGCAATATAATATGAGCAATATTAAATAAAATAAAGTTGCATTTTATTGTTGATGATCAATAGTAGTGACAAATGCAAAACTTTCGTGTTCCATCATCATTTAGTACACTATCATAGGCTAAATATCACATTAAATAATTATATATATATATATAATCCGGAAATCCAATTTTTTTTTTTGTTGAATTCTGGAAGTCCAAATTGACTCATACACAGTTCTTTTTTTTTTTTTTTGATAATTGACTCGCACACAGTTGCTATCTGCATATCAGGACATTAATATATTTATGTATTTTGTTAAAGCTTTTTCCTGCCGTATTTTTCCGTTTAGTATAACGGGATGGAAGCAGAAAACAGTAAAAAAAAATATAGAAGTACTAGTGAAAAAATACACTAGTGTAAAATTCTAGTGGACTTGCAAGTGTAATGAAATCACAAGTGAAAAAATACAGACATGAAAATTTATGAAGTGCAAAAATGATTACTCTGTAGAAGTACTTTAGAAAAATAAATATAGACCTATCCATACATTAGCAAACAGCGACGAATAGGAGTTAATTCAAGAGATAAGAAGTATCAACCAAACAAAATTTAAGAGCTAAGCATGTGACATTTTTTTTGTTTTGGTGAATACGATATGCATTAAGCAAGCACAAAAAGACCTCAAAAGAGGCTTACAGATTCCCTCCCATTGCAAACAATCTTAGAGAAAAGGGAGGGTAAAGAAATACAATCAACAAAATCAAAATTAAATTCAAAAGATTTTAGCAGCGATTCTTTAGCAACAGCATCAGCTATTGCATTTGCTGACCTGTGATTCCGCCGAATGTTCCAATCAGAGTGAGAAAACCTCCTTCTAATTTGCAAGAGCAGCATACTTGTACCCCAACCTTCAAGTTCTTGCCTAGACAAAATATCTTTGACCACTTTCTTCGGGTCTGAGACCCAAATAACTTTGTTCCATCCATGTTTCTCAATTATATCTGATGCCCATTCCAGAGCCATCACCTAAGAAGTAAAAGCCGAATCACAATCCATGAGCTTTGAAGCCAAACGAACAATATTTCCTTTATCATCTCTTACTGTAAAAGCCATTGCTGTTTTTCCCTCTTTGAAAGCTCCATCTGTGTTCACTTTAAGCCAACCCTCTGGTGGCATATGCCATTTCTTATCAGGGTCCATAGCATCCCCATATCTCAGCCCTACCTCATAAGCCTCTGAGAATTCCTCCACTGTTTGTTCAAAATGGAATACAAGCTGCGATATCTCTCTTGTTCCTGTGAAGTTTCTGGTTTCTATATTCCCAGCAGACATAGAGCAAGGAACTCAGAAAGATGGAGGTGAATTCCTTGCTTCTACCCTGCAAACAGAAAATCTCACAAGGGTTTATACACCCCTCTATCATTTCATCAATATTATTCACCTGCCAATTACCCAAAAAACAGCCCCATTTACTTGCAAATGCTATTACACGAGCAATTGGACATTCCTTGAAAATATGCAGGCAAGACTCCACCGGGGCACCACAAAGGTCACAGCTAGTATCAATTCCAACAATCTTGTCAGCAATTCTCCCTTTAGTCGGTAACACTCCTGCCTTCAACATATTTAATCTCTCATGGAGTTTCAGCTTCCACAGCTTTTCCCAGCTATCATTTCCCCTTACCCCATCAAAATTGATGGAGTGGGAACTAACCACCAAAAACATACCACTTTTGTTGCATTTCCATAGAAGTTTATCCTCACTTAAGTTATTCTGCCAGGATATCTTCAAAATAGCCTGGACCGATTCTTCTTCAAACAAATCCTCAAGCAATCTCACGTTCCCTTCTTCATAGACTGGATCCTTCAGTTCTCTGACCCTTCGAACCTCTGATATCCTCACTCCTGTTTTAGCTTTAGGGGTGTCCTCTGGAAGTCCGAGCACACATGGATCAATCCATGGATTGATAGTGCATCCATCTCCTAACTTGTAACAAGCTCCTTTCCTCATTAACCTCCTAGCTCCAACAATGCCCCTCCAAACATGGGATGCCCCCTTCTTAAGAGTATACTCGAAAAAAAATCGACCTTTTAAATATTTTGCTTCGAAGATGCTAACCCACAAAAAGTCATCTTCTCGAGCCATTCTCCACGCAAGCTTTGAAAGGAGAGATAGATTAATCTCTTCAAATTTTCTGAAACCTAGTCCTCCGTGAGTTCTTGGTTTGCATAGATCTCCCCAAGCCTTGAAAGCCATAAACATGTTCAAAGCTGGTCTAGTCCCCCACTAGAACCTTTTTACCATGCTATCCATTTCTTTGCACAGACCAACCGGGAGCTTGTGAGTGGACATTGAATAGGTCGGAATAGATTGAATGACCGACTTAATCAAAGTTGCCTTGCTCGCTTTGGATAGCACTTGTCTACTCCAACCTTCGAGTCTCCTCCGGACCCTCTCCTTTATCAAGCTGAAATATTTTGATTTGTTTTTCCCCATAACAAATATGTTTCCCAAATACACAGAATTTGTTCCCATTTCTTTGAACCCGGATCTTTCCATAATTGCTCTCCTATCTTCCCTTGGAGTGGATTTTGAGAACAAAATATTTGATTTTTCGAAGTTCGCCTCCTACCCCGACCACTTACAATAAGTCTTAAAACATCCGATGAATGAATCTGCTTCTGTCTTGTTAGCCATTCCCATTAAAAGTAAATCGTCCGCGTACATGAGATGGGTAATGGCCAACGCATTTCTTGAGATTTTTATGCCGTGTAACTTGCCTAGGTGTTATTCTTACCAATTAGTGTCGATAATACTTCAAAGCACATAATGAACAGCAAAGGCGATAGAGGGTCTCCTTGGCGGAGGCCCCTCTCCGGGCGAAACTCACCCGAAACATTCTCATGAAGAATTAGAGAGAATTGTTAGTTTTTGATGGTTGAATGGATGGATATTCTTTGTTTGATTGATGAATAGGATAAACAATTAATAATGAGTTTAATTGGAAAAAAAAAAATATTGAACACTAGTAGATAGATTGAATAGCAAAGGCTTATTGCTTTATGTAATTGTTCTTTTTTCTTGTTGTTGTTGTTATATATGGAAGCTAGGCTTCCTATTTATATACATCTTTGAGTTTTCTAGATTGTTCTAGCATAGTGCTAGATTACATCTTTCTAGATTCTTCTAGCATAAATACATTTTTCTAGATATTTTTAACATGGTGCTAGATACATGTTTCTAGATTGTTCTAGCATGTAGCTTCAGGAGGATATGCTTTAGTATTAGTGTCGTTTATAATGGCTGAAGGATGGTGACATAAATTATGCTTTATTCAATGCTGCCTTACATATGAACCGTATTAATAAACCTTTTGTCGTCTCTTTCGATTAATGGTGATATGGTAGATGATGTTGCTGTTATTCAACAATAGGCTCTACAATATTATCAGACTTCTTTTAAATTTTGAAGCTGCATAGCTAGTTGTTCAGGTTTGTAATGTCTCCGAGGTCATTCTTAATCTAATTTTGTTAGTTTTTGATGGTTGAATAGATGGATATTCTTGGTTTGATTGATGAATAGAAGGAACAATTGATAATGGGTTTAATTGAAAAAGGAAATATGGGACACTAGTAGATAGATTGAATAGCAAAGGCTTATTGCTTTTTGTAATTGTTCTTTCTTGTTGTTCTTGTTACACATGGAAGCTAGACTTCCTATTTATACACATCTTTGAGTTTCTAGATTGTTCTATCATAGTGCTAGATTACATGTTTCTAGACTATTCTAGATAGATACATTTTTCTAGATATTTCTAACATGGTGCTAGATACATGTTTCTAGATTGTTCTAGCATGTATCTAGATTACGTTTTTCTAGATTTTTATTTTCTAGATGCTAGTCTCTATGTTATTCTAGATAATTCTAGAAATCTATTTCTTTAAGCAATTTCTATAATCTTCTAGAAATGCATATCACCTATTTCAACACTACTCCTTGATGGGCATTTCTGTTACTCCAATCTTGCTCCGTAGCATGGACCCATTCTTCTTGCTTTGAAGCTTCTTCAAAACTTCCAGGTTCCACGATCGCCAAATTACATGATTCAAAGATCTCGTTTAAAGATCTAGTTTTTCTCGGTGTTAATTCTGGCGATGATTCGACTTGCTCCAACAGCTGTTGTTCTTGAGTTGGAGATCCTTGATCTAGGTCTGTCTCCTCTTCTCTTTGTTGTATTGCAGGTACATTAATTGTCTTTCTTTCGATCTCTTTAGTTTCCCAATTGTATGATGCATCTTCGTCAAACTCCACATCTCGACTAATGAGTATCTTATTAGTCTTCAAGCTATAGATACGGTAGCCTTTTGATTGAGCACTGTAGCCGAGAAATATTCCCTTTTCTGTCTTTTCATGTAATTTGCTTCTCTTTTCTTTTGGAATATGAGCATAACAAATGCATCAGAAAACCTTTAAATGTTTTGCTGATGGTTTTCGTCTACTCCAAGCTTCAATTGGCGTCATGTCTTTTACTGCTTTAGTTGGACACCTGTTGAGAAGATATATTGCTGTGTATATTGCCTCTGCCCAGAATTATTTCGGAAGGCCCTTTTCTATTAGCATAGTTCGAGCCATTTCCATGACTGTTCTGTTTTTCCTTTCGTATACTCCATTTTGTTCTGGAGCATATCCAACTGTAAGTTGATGCTCCACTCCTTCGTCTTTGCAGAATTTGTTAAACTCTTTGGATGTGTATTCTTTTCCACGATCACTCCGAATAGTTTATATATAATAGCCACTTTGTTTTTCGACTAAATTTTTGAATTTTTTGAAAATCTCGAAGACTTGTGATTTTTCACGAAGAAAATAAACCCAAGTCATTCGAGTGTAGTCATCAATGAAGAGGATGAAGTACCTGTTTTGATCCAGTGATGGAGTTCGCATCGGTCCGCAGACATCGGTGTGGATTAGCTCTAGTGGCTCCTTTGCTCTCCATGCTCTGTCTGTTGGAAAAGGTTGTCGATGCTGCTTGTCTTGTAGACATGCTTCACAGGTACCGTTGATCTCCTCAATAGTTGGTAAGTCTCGCATTAGATTTTTCTGATGAAGAATCTTCAGACCATGGAAATGGAAGTGACCAAATCTTTTGTGCCAAATCCATGAGCTGTCTACTTGCGTCTTCATTGCTGCTTCATTGGCATATCTCCATTCTATTGGAAATGATCTGTTTCCTCTCATCTTGATCTTTGTTATCTCCATAGTTTTATTTTTCTTGTCATAGATTGTACATGAGTATCCTTCAAAGCGAAGAGAGTATCCTTTCTCCATCATCTGTCCTACGCTCAGTAGGTTTTGATTTATAGAAGGGACTAACAGTACATCAGTTATGTACCGTTTACCCTTTTTCGTCTCTATGGCAATAGTGCCTTTTCCTGTAGCCTCAATGTATTCTCCATTTCCTATTTTTACTTTTGTATGAGTTTTATTTAGGCTACAAAAAATACTTTCATCTTTTGTCATGTGGTTACTACAACCACTATCTAGATACCAAGTATCTTTTTTATCTTCGCCTTGACAGACGTAGAAAAGATGATTTTCTACATCCTTATTTTCAGTAAAATTAGCTTGATGAGTCTCCTTTGAGTGACAATCCTTTTCTACATGCCCAAACTTTCTCCAGACTCTACACTGTGGTTTTCCTTTAAACCAACAGTCTTTTTCCAAATGACTATTTCTTTTGCAAATTCCACAAGGAGGTATTTGCTATTTTTATTTGACTGTTTATTTCTAGAATTTTCTTGAAAATTCTTTTGTTCTTTTTTAGATCTTTGAGACTGCATATTTATTTTAGATTGAAAGGCATTCTCTGTTGAATCTTCAACTAGCCTACTCAGTCTTTTTTCATATGCTTCTAGAGAGCCTATTAGTTCTGTTGATGTTAACTTTTCTATATCTTTAGATTCTTCAATAGCAGTAATAATTGCATCATATTTCTCCGTGCAGCTTATTAAAAATTTTTCAACCACCTTCTTTTCGGAGATGTTTTCTCCATAGGCTCTCATTTGATTTACTACTTCCTTTATCCTTGAGTAGTAATCTTTAGCAGTCTCATTGTCCTTCATTTTTAAATTTTCAAAATCTCTTCTTAGAGTCTGTAGTTTGATGGCACGTACCTTTACATTGCCTTGAAACTCCTCCTGTAGTGTATCTCATGCTTCCTTAGCACTGGTAGCTCCCATAATTCTTGGAAAAATTTCGTCTGCCATAGCTTGTTGCAACACGAACAATGCTTGAGAATCTTTTTGTTGATTCTCTTCAAACTCTTTCTTTTGAGTATTGTTTAGAGTGGTAATGTCAGTAGGGATAGTGTAGCACTCACTAACAATACCCCACAATTTTTGGGATTTAAAATATGTGGTCATTTTGATAGACCAAAAATCATAGTTTTTTCCATGGAAAACTGGAACTGGGATTGTTGAGCGGAAATTGTCGGCCATGATATATGAAAATAACTACGCCCAATTGATGAAAGAATGTAGCTCTGATACCACTGTTAGTTTTTGATGGTTGAATAAATGGATATTTTTGGTTTGATTGATGAATAGGAGGAACAATTGATAATGGGTTTAGTTGAAAAAGGAAATATGGGACACTAGTAGATAGATTGAATAGCAAAGGCTTATTGCTTTTTGTAATTGTTCTTTCTTGTTATTGTTTCTTGTTACATATGCTTCCTATTTATACACATTTAAAGTAGGTGTGAGTTTTCTAGATTTATCTAGCATAGTGCTAGATTATATTGTTCTAGATTTTTCTAGCATGGTGCTAGATGCATGTTTCTAGATTTTTCTAGCATAGTGCTAGATTATACATCGCTAGATTTTTCTATCCTATTTTCTAGATAATTCTAGAAATATAATTACTTAAACAATTTCTATAACTTTTTAGAAATGCATATCACCTATTTCAACACATTCAACCGAGGATGCAGAACAACAACAGTAGCAATATAAGGGAACAAAGGGTGAGGTAACTATATTATAAATGGTAAATGGCACGAAGTCAGGCTTTTACTATTCTACTTAATAGTGCTCTAGCAAAAAAAAAATTTTCAATGCAAAAAGGTTCAGTTTTTCCGCAACATAAAAAGGGTTCGATTCACAGACCTGCAGATCTTTCAATTTGATTCCAGCAGCAACTGAAACCAGAAGCTTCTTATTGGAGAGCAGTGGCTTCAACTGCAAGACTACATCTTTGTGTTCTTGTTTTCTTCTTCTTCTTCCTCTTTTGTCTTAGTTGAAACTCTTAGCCAATATTCTAACACAAATAGATGAAATGCAAAATGAAGCAACCATCAAGGAACATCATTCTTGTGAACTTCTCATTGCTGTCCATGTCGATGTCATAGTATTTACTTGCTTCATTGGCCATCTTCTCGACTTCCTTGTACACTTTCTTGACTTTCTTGAGCTCACCAATCAATCTGTTCCCCTGCATGAATGTCCGCCACAAATTGCTTTGCCCATTCAATCTTGAGCTTCTCAATCTCCTGAAGATGAGGTTTCCAACGATGATAGGGACCGATGGAAACCACCACAGGATCATAGCAATCCTTGTTTGATTCCACATTGCGAAGGATATCCGGAACCTTTGGCATCTTGGGGCTCTGCTTGTTTCCAGCTGAGTTGAGTATGGAATTAAACCATCCATCAGAAGAAGTTGCAGACCTACCAACCTGTTCGATGACAATGCTGAGTAGCTCAGGATCATTGGTCTGGCTACTACCTTCTGAATTTTCTCTGATTATTGTTCTTTTTGCAGATAGCTCGTCTTTGAAAAGCAAACTCCCCTCACGAGCCTCCATTTTTATTTTTATATCAGAAATCTAGTTTATCAAAAATTTACAGCTTGTGTCAATGAGAATAAAATGGTTTTGAATTTGATGTTACGACTCACACGCATATATATAGCAATCAGGCCTATTGTAAGTCAAGTTTCGCGTACTTTTTATGGACCAGTTGTGTCTTTTAACTTGACTAACACAACAGAATTGGAATTGCTTGACAAAATTATAAAGATGATATGTCAGCAAGAGAGAAAAGTTCGGTATCAAATGTAGAATCATTTGTAAGAGAACTTGAATGCATGTGGACAGTGATTAGTTATACTTGTATGAAAAATTTGGAATAATTTTAATGAAAAAGTGTGCAAATGTTAATTCATTTATGATGCACAAATTAAGAAATTAACAAAAAGTAAAGAAAGAAAAGGAAAAGTTTTTATGCAATTACAGACAACTGGAAATTAAAGAAAAAGAGAATATACATACATAGTTCCTATGCAGAATTAAAGCTTTTCGAATTAAATATTCTTTCTCTGGTTTGTACCACTTTAACATGCTTTTGTTTAGAGGTCTTTTTCATTACATGAAAAGAAAGTAAAGATGTTGTGGGAATTGAATATATATCTTGCTTCTGACGACTAGGATCAATCATTCAAATTAAACTATAAGCAAGGCTCTATCCTTTTCTTTTTTCTTTTTTCCCTACCAAAAATGAAAGAAGAAGAACAAGAAGAGAGGAAGAGGAGGAGAAATGCACCATGTGAAACACATGGGAAGCAACAATTATGATTAAAGACATTCTTGAATTTGATTATAATTTCTATGTTAAAAAGACTTAGGGAGGACATTCTCATTGCTTTGACAGAAATAATTAAAGAAAATTTCCTCTCCAGCTTCTTTTCTCATCCCCACTATTTAATTAATTCTTTCCATTATTTAATTAAAAAATTTCATGAGGAAAAAGAGGAACCACCATATCTTAGTACTATACATAGTCATGCATGTGCATGGCATGGTCCATGCAGGAACAGCCCAACAGTAAAAGTAAAAAACTATTTCTTCGGACTATAATCCTAGTCTGAATTCTATATCTTTATTTTAAAAATAGAAAAAGAAAAAAAAAATTAAAGAAGAAGAAGATAACCATGGCATGGCTTATTAATCTAACATTTCTGTGTGTGAGAGAAAGGAACACACTTAAAAGTTACAAAATGAAACATAAAACGAAGATGAGATGGATGGAACTTATATACATAACATTATTTCATATCAATTTCAAAGATTTACATCTTAATTAGCAAACCACCAAGGGCTCCAAGCTAGCTAGCTAGCTAGCTCTTTATGCATATACATATTTATGCGTATTTTATTACATGCAAAACATAGAATTTAATAATAAACAAAATTATAAACACACACACACACAAACACACGTATAGTTTACCGTATAAGCATGACATTATGAACCATTAGCTATTGGGTGGGTTTATTGCGAGATAGGTCTGAATGACACTTAGTGTGATGGCAAAATTTGCACCAATGAAAGCAAGAACAGTCCAAGGGCTACTAAAATGGGTGTGTAGCCATTCAGCCATCCAAATCTTGCCCCTGTTTTTGTAATGCTCTTCAATGCTGTCTTTAACAGCAACATAAGCATTAGGGTGTGGAACCAAGTTTTTCGAAATGTCATTAAAAAGATCGGCTACCTGTTGGTCGCTGCCTAGAAAGTTCATGATAATGTCATGAGATCTGAGTTCCTTCACATCTTCAACAGTATCCAGCAGAGAGTCCATGAGGCATATATAAGATGTCACGCAGAAATCATCAGGGCCACCATGGCATGTCTCCCAGGCCACCAAGTTTAGCAGCATGGATTTTGTGGAGTCGTCCACGATTAATGGAGGAAGTGTCAGCTCTCCGGACAGCAAGAAGCCAGATGCAAAATCAACATCACTGAATTTACCACTTTTGTTGGCTTTGAATCTGATTCCCACATTCTTCAGTTCCTTGGCTGAACGGTATGACTGCCATCCCGCACCATCAGTGGTCTTTTTAGAATTGTTACGGTTGAGTACATCCGCTGGCTTATTTATTCCGCCTACATCAAACTCATTTGAATTCACAAATTGTTTTCTCAACAGGTGAAGAAGATGATCTGCATGTTCATCTTTACAATCATCTGTAGAAGTAGAAGTCTTGTCTTTTTTGCTTGGCTTGCTTCCAAAATGGAAGTTGACATGCAACAATGATGTTGGCGTAGGGGGAAGATCACCCCGAGTGAGCTCGATGAACTTGTTGATCGTCTTCTTTCCTTCATCACCATTGAACCTCTTCCTCATCAACGCCTCGAGGACAATGTAAGGGAGTTGGTTCTCCAACAGGAACAGGTCTTGCTGGACAAAAGCTACCAGATGGTTTTTCATCCCCATTTTACTGCGCCTTTCAGTATGCAAATAGATGAAATGCAGAATGAAGCAACCATCAAGGAACATCATTCTTGTGAAAATCTCATTGCTGTCCATGTCGATATCGTAGTATTTCCTTGCTTCATTGGCCACATTCTTCACTTCCTCGTAAAGTGTCTTGACTTTCTCGAGCTCACCAATCTGTTCCCCTGCATGAGTGTCCACCACAAATTGCTTTGCCCATTTAATCTTGAGCTTCTCAATCTCCTGGAGATGAGGTTTCCCATGATGATAGGGACCAATGGAAACCACCACAGGATCATAGCAATCCTTGTTTGATTCCACATCACGAAGCATATCCGGAACCTTTGGTATCTTAAGCCCCTGGTTGCTTCCAGCTGATGATTCAGTATTGACTATGGAATTAAACCATTCAGGATCAGAAGAGACTAAAGAAGATGATGAAGTTGCAGACCTACCAACCTGTTCGATGACAATGCTGAGTAGCTCAGGATCATTGGTCTGGCTACTACCTTCTTGATTTTCTCTGATTATTGTTCTTTTTGCAGATAGCTCTTCTTCGAAAAGCAAATTCCCCTCACGAGCCGCCATTTTTTATATCAGATATCTAGTTTTCAAAAATTTACAGCTTGTCTCGATGAGAATAAAACGGGTTTGAATTTGACATTACTAGCTAATTACACGCATTTATAGAGTAATCATGCCTATTATAAGTCAAGTTTAAACTACTTTTAACGGACCAGTAGTGTCTTTTAACTTGACTAACACAGCAGAATTGGAATTGCTTGACAAAATTATAAAGATGTCTCAGCAAGAGAATGACTGCTTTAAGAATCTTAATAACGGCTCAGTTTCTCATCCAGTAATAAATTCATTTTTTATAATTTATTAAATGAATATTTGTATGATAAAAGTTTTATTCATTTCGTAAAACTACATATCTTACAGCTGTCCACTCGTGTATCACAAATATTCAGTTATGTTTGACATAAAGCAAAGCAATCGAATAATGGGAATTATTTACTCGTAGAATAATAAGATAATATTGCTTTCCTAAAGCAATTATACCATCGTTTGGGGGAAAAACACAAGCTCAAGCAGCTTATACGGTTATTGTGGTTAGCCGTTTTTTAACTGCTGTGAAATCTCCTCATGCTGGTAATTTTCTTGCATTAATTAGATGGAAACTTTACTGCCAAATGAGAGAATCACAGGTACTTTTACGATGTTTCCCTACAAAAAGTGAGAATCTACCAAAGAAAAGAAATCCAGTCTCGTACTAAAATTTCTAAAAACTTTTAGACAATAACTTGTGTGACAATCTTCTCCCTTCTTATAAATGAAATCATCTAACTTTAAACTATGAGAAAAACAGACAGCTTGTGCAAGAAACATTTTGAGTTTGAAAGGGGAACATTTGCAACCGCATTGCCATTACTACCAACATGGATTAGGAAATAAGTAACTACGACAAGCTTTATGATGAAAGCTCCCGACTGCGCTTAGCAGCAGCGACAACCGCATTCATTAATACTCCACGAAATCCACCCTTCTCTAATTCGTGAATTCCAGCAATGGTAGTCCCACCAGGAGATGTAACATCATCTTTGAGCTGACCTGGATGCTTCCCAGTTTTACTGGCCATAGATGCTGCACCTAGTACCTAGAAAATAAAATAATAAAAATGAAAATAACCTTCCCTGCTATTTACACATTCACATAGTCTCAGGGTTTACCAGGATTCCAACACTAGTTTCACACAATCAGTGCTCTAATTCCACGTAAAGTTACATTAGTCCCAAAAGCTAAATATAATGGAAATTTACCCAACTAAGGTAAATGGCTTTATCAAATAATATTTTCCACGCACATGGATTGACTTACAGTTTGAGATGCAAGACCCAATGCAAGTTCTCGTGGTAGTCCTGCTGCAACTCCTCCATCCGCCAAAGCCTCTATTGCCAAATATATATATGCAGGGCCACTACCACTGCACGGTTTCATGAAAATGAAACAAAAAAAATGGGTAAGGAAAAAGAAATTTTATTAAATAGACTATAGTTAGCCAATCCAAATATCTGCATATATTTGTGGAGAGACACTCATTCAACAAAGTTTTGAATCTCCTTAAAAGATTGATTAAAATAAAAACCAAAATCAATGCATTAGCAATAAAAATATGGACAAGTATATAGTAAACTAGCTGTCAATCGGTATAATCCTCTTCTATCACGACAACAAAACATATACCTCAAGCCAGTGACTGCATCAAATAATTTATCATCAGCTTTCCATATCTTGCCAACTGATCCAAATAATTTGGCTATTAGGTCTCCATCTTCTTCTGTTGCAGCTGCACCCAAGCTCATAACTAGAGGGGGGGTGGAAAGTTTATTAGAGACCTTGACCATGTAATTCCTACAAACTTGACACATCCATAATAGGTATGCAAATAAGAATCAGAGAATCATGTTGACATGTGAAAGTGATCTTTTCTACTGCCAGAACTATTTATATCAATTGACAAATCTAATGCAGATAGAGTTTGAGCAAAAGATAGGGAAAAGAGAAAGACTTTTACACTTGGTCACTTTACTGATAACACATATCATGCAAACACCATCTAGAAGCTCAGGCAGAAGGTTCTGTTTTACATGTAGAATGTCATATAGAATGAAGTTTTAGTTTGAAACATAAGCACTGCAGTTGATAGTAACTTTAACATAAAGAAAATATAATTGTAAAATAAGGTAAAATCATTCAACCATGGAAAGTTTCTCATGCATGAAGTTTCTCATGATCTTAAAAAAAAAAAGTAACAACTAACAAGCATAGATTACAAGGCCGGAATGGATGTCCTACCTGATGCTGCCTCACCCACAGCAGCAGGAGTGTTTGGCATTACCCTAATAAATCGGCTGTTGCCGGCCCATTCCTAATGTAAATTGAACGATCATGTCAAAGAAAAGCATAAAAATTAAAGATTAAGTTCTCCAGTTTATGCTAAAACTAGAAATTAGATAAGCATGCATTATAATAAACAAAATAAATCAAATAAAGCATGGGAAAAATAAACAGGAAGAGTTAATAGACACATAAATATAATAGCTACAGATCCCACTTTCTTTGTGAAATGAAAGAAAATTAAATTTTTCATAAGGCTGTAAAGCGTAAAGTAAGAGATGCTAACTGAATAGCCCTGCATATTTCAGAAGGAAAATAAAAAAGGGGGCAAAGATGGGAACTTCAGATTTGCACCATCTTTCGCATTTTTAGAGATGAAAACTGACAGGGTGTAACAACTAGTAGGGCCAATTAGCCAGTATTACTAGCACAATCTGTTACATTCAACCGAGGATGCAGAACCACAACAGTAGCAATATAAGGGAACAAAGGGTGAGGTAACTATATTATAAATGGTACATGGCACGTAGTCAGGCTTTTACTATTCTACTTAGTAGTGCTCTAGCAAAAACAATTGTTCAATGCAAAAAGGTTCAGTTTTTTGACAACATAAAAAGGGTTCGATTCACAGACCTGCAGATCTTTCAATTTGATTCCAGCAGCAACTGAAACCAGAAGCTTCTTATTGGAGAGCAGTGGCTTCAACTGCAAGACTACATCTTTAACTGCAACAATCGAAGCCCAAAATGATTATGTACTAAAGAATCTCAAAAATCAGCATATGTTTATTACCGAATTTTCTAAATTTGATTCTAGAGAAAAAAGAAATATAAAAATCCATCATATACTAGTAAACTAAGGTCATTTTAAAATAGCCAATTAGAAGCATTTCTTTAGCGGAACAACCTTCCTTCAACAGACTTTACCATTCTATGATAGCACAAATGTTTCAATAAAAAGGAATTGTCTGACTCAAACTTTTGCTTTCAAAATGTCAAGATCAGCATCTTTGACCCAACTAGATTCACCACATGGTTGTTAACTTTAGCGAGATATCCGCTGGCCATGCTTGAACTAGTCGATCAGATACTCATAAATGTTTCCCCATAAATTTTTTGTCCTCACTTTTTCCTAACCATAAGGAAATGGCTCTCATTTTATTTCCATAACATAAAAAAAAAAAAAAAANAAAAAAAAAAAAAAAAAAAAACCTACAGTGACAAACAAACAAACAAACAAAAAAGAGAGAAAAGTTGTTCTTTTGCCAACAAGTCTTCTTTTGTTGGGTACTAAATTTCATCCAACAAGTCAATCATCAGCTATACATGCAAAGATATAAAGATAAAAGAGAGGAGTTAGAAGCAAACTGTGAACGGAGCTATACCCACTTGAGGTTTTACAGAGAAAATCACCACATCACTGTCTTCAACTACCTGTCACAATCAGTAACAAATTAGGTTCTACTTACTAACACTAGTCATATACATACAAGTACAATGTGTGTGTATTCATTAAAAAAAAAAAAAAGTATAACGTGTTATCTATCGCAAAAAGAAAATCGGGTTAAATTAATAGAAAATAATCATTAAACTCCTTATGATTGCAGAAAAACATGATGAAAATGATTTAATCAAATATTTTCAAAATCCTACATTATTTTAGACCTGCGAAGACTAAAACAACATAGACCAAACGACTTTAATGAAATTCGAAAAATCTTGAAAAAAATAAATAAAATAAAAATCTGTACTTTCCAAAAGTTTTTTTTTAATTTTTTCCCCCTCAGTTTCCTATATCCTTGCGCAAACAAACAGGGTAAGCAGAGGTATACGTCTTCGCTTCGAGGGAGAAGTTGAACGCCGAAGGATTTAAAGACTTGACGGCGAGCAGGATTGGAATGGGAGGTACGGATACGAGAAGCAGGCAAGACGCCGGATTGGACGACTCCTCTGGCAATGCTCTCCGCCATTTTTCCTGCTCCGATGAATCCAAGCTTGTATGTGTCGGTGGGTATGGTGAAGACCTCCATGGGACTCTCTCTCTCTCTCTCTCTGTGCACGCTAGTAATACGACGTCGCACCCTGGTACTGGTAGACTACGAGACGCAGAAGTAAAGGCTCCTTTCTTTTCTCTCTCCTTTTCGGGGAGCCCGCAACTTTATTCAAGTGGGTAACCGGATCATCGTCCAATCCCATGCCACCAGATTGATTGAAGTTCATAACCCGGTGGAATTTTGTGGGTCGGGTCGACATGTGTCTCTTACTCACTCGCCCTTAGTTTTTTTTTTTTCTTGATTTCTTTTTATTGGGACAAATATTAACAATTAAGTAATTTTTTTCTTCATATAATTCAATAAAAATATTAAATATTTGTGGTTTTAAAAAATATCTTTATATATATCATCTATTTTATTATTGGTATTGTTCATACAGTTTGTAAAACATAAAATGATACATATCGCACCCTTTAAATGTTTTAATCATTTTCTTTCTCCATAAGGGAACTCAAATATTTTTACTCTTTTAACTTCCTTTTTTTTTAGGAATTTATCTTCACATTATTCAATCTGCCACTTTATTAGTACTACAATTCAATAACTGTCTCTTCAACAATCCAATGAGACTCCCAAATTTACCAAAACAAATCAATTGAGACTCCCAAGGACAAAAAAGGTTCCATTAATAAACATCATTTATATTATAAATTAGGCATTATCAGTAGTCAAACCATGTAAAACTGCAAATGCAAGGCACTCGATGGCATTTGCTTCAGAAAATGTTTGTTTGGGAATCATATTTAGGTACCTGTTTTGTTCTAACCATATACATTTGGATGGTATAAAACACAGAATCAAAATAAAAATGTTGGCTTAAGAATTGGAAACTTGGAGTGTATCATAGCCTGTTTTAACATAGAATCAAGTAACTTTCTGAGCTTCCTTTGGAAAGTTAAGAAACTGGTTATAATTTTTCCATAGAGATGTGAAATTATAAAGTGTTTTTTCTTTTCCCAATACTTGGAAGTGAGATCATTTGCTTTTATTTTTAAGTAGAATTCAAAATATACAAACCAAAGAGTCCTCTCATAGGATTTGATTCGAATTGATTTCACCCCAAAATGTAGATAAACATAAATACATGGTTAAAATCATTGAACCATTTGAAATGCTGAAAACCTGTAAAGCCATGGCAGTGACTCTATTGGCTCATCTCTTGGCTACGCTTAGTAGAAGCAACAACAGCACTCATCAAGCTGGCCCTGAATGCACCTTTCTCGAGCTCATGAATCCCTGCAATGGTGGTTCCTCCTGGTGAAGCCACTTGGTCTTTCAGTTGACCTGGATGCTTTCCGGTTTTCATTACCATGGCTGCTGCTCCATAGAACTTTTGTTTTGACAAAAACAGATATCATTTTTCTATAAATATTTAGTGAAACCTTGTGATAGTGAAAATTTTGGGAACATCTTATGAGAGTAAAAGCAAAGAAAACTTACAGCCTGAGCTGCAAAGCCTAGAGCAATATCTCTTGGTAAGCCTGCAGCTACACCTCCATCAGCCATAGCTTCTATTGCTATGTATACAAATGCTGTACCAGCCCCGCTGCAAAATTGCAGAAATAAGCCACTGGTTTCTTTGTAACAACTATAATTAAAACTTAAAAGTAATTTTAACTTAATTTGTGCAGTTGAATGTAAACATAAGAAGCTCTGTCTGTTGTTTTAAGAAAGACATATACCTGAGAGTACCAGCAGCATCAGACAATTTTTCGTTCAAATTCCAGACCTTGCCAACAGCTCCAAATAGATTAGATATTAGCTCTCCATCATCTTCTGTTGCATCTTCTCCCAAATGCATAGCTTTATTTTTTTTTTAAAAGTTACAGTTTTATACCATGAAATTCAAATTGGTACATTAGAACAAGAATATAGATATACAAGCTGAAGTTCCTTGAATTGCAGTGTTACAATGTCATGATTAACTTAATTAATGCATATAAATTCAACTTTTTAGCATTGTTTTGAAAGAAAATAAAGTAAGATTGTTTGTAAATGTGGTATTAAGTGTCAGGTAAAGGAAAGGCTCGTGACCTATTGCTGCCTCTCCAATAGCACAAGCTGTGCTTGGTAGCACTCTGATGACTCGACCATGACCAGCCCATTTCTGAATAAGATGTGAAGAATTTCAGCAAACAAGTAGAGAAAATATACCACTAATCAATTGTATCTGGAAATTTTGGCAAGCATTTATAGTAAATAGGTGACTGAATAATCTGATTATGCAGTTGTACCCCCTAATCAGTGCACAGATTCATCATTTAGGGAGTCTGACTTCTAGCTTAGAAGTCATGAATGGGAAATATCATTGCATTTACAAGGGCATAACTTTTGGTTGGAAATGGGATCGTCATTCATAATTGAAAATAGAAAGTCAGAGAATGTATTGAACAAGCATTTTCGTATACAATACTTGCTTGACAAGTATACTTCGCAGTCATTTAAACAAACCTGTAGAACTTTCAATTTGTGGCCGACAGCAAGCGAGACCAGAAGTTTATCTGGTGAAAGAAGAGGCCCTAACTCCGCCATCACATCCTTAACTGAAATGCCAAAAGTTAAATTTATAAGTAAAAGGACACAAGTAATTGAAAAAGTGCAACTCCTTATTGCTTAATTGTAACCGGTTTGTATCGGATCGAATTACAAGTTATAATCTGTTCAAGATCTCCATAATCTTTTTTTTATTCTTCTGATCAGTTAAGTCAGCATTATTCCAAGCGATATCATGGTAAAGCAGAGATGGTTAATAAGAAGAATTTGTATTGGCAAAACTAAAACAGGATAAAGCAAAAGAAGGGCTTACGTATTTGAGGTTTCACCCCAAAAACTATCACATCGCATTCTTCAACTACCTGTTCATCATGTTATTAAATGAAAGATTAAGGATCTGCAAAGCAATGTGCTTTGATGACAACAATCAATATTAAGACGAATCTATAAGACTATAACATTTAAACTCTATTTAAATCTGAGGGTAAAAAAAGGATCAACCAAGCATTTTCTTCACCAGCTATGAATTTAGCTCTTGGCTTTCCAAAAGACAGTTGTTTTTGTAGGAAAGTATAATTGACCAAATCTCCCTCTTTTTTTTTTTTTTTTTCTTTAATACGGTAAGAGTTGTTGCGGTTATGAACACGAGTCCAAATTAAATGGAAATTGCAAATAGAAGCGAAGTCTTTAAAGATTTTTGAAGTAGTTGAGAGGTTGAGAAACCCATGAACATAGCAAGATGTGGAATTATATGCAAAGCTTAGCAATAATACCTGACGATTTTCCTGGAAAACCTTGATTCCAATGGAAGTGAAAGCCACTCTGCTCTCAGGGTTCCGGTGGGCAGTGAAAATTCTTGAAGCCGGAAGTATCCCCACCTTCACCAACCCGGTTGCAATACTTCCTGCCAAGTTGCCAGCCCCAATAAACCCCAACTTGAAGCTGTCCTTGTCAACTGGTTTTGGTTCTGCTTCATTTGCCATTTCACTACCTCTGTGCCCCCAAATGAAAACGCTTTTGCAGAAGCTCTTTGTTTACCTCTCTATGTTCTTGGAATAGAAGATTAGTAATTACCATAAGAAAATAATAGAAGATTAGTATTCCTATAGATTATATAGCTACAAATTTAACAAACGGTGCATAAATTATCAATTATTGAAGTATAAAATAAGAGAACAAGAGTATTATAATCTTATCACGGTTTTTTTTTTTTTTTTTTTTTTAAAANTCTAAAAATAAAAACTTATCCGTAGTAGGTTATAGTCCAGAAATTAGTTAGTAAGTGAATTAAATTTAGATATTTTTTTCATTCAGTAAAAGTTTATATTGGACTATATGGCTGAAAATTTTCTGTAATAGTAGAAATGAACATTTAAGTCCAAATAAAAATAAAACTTCAACTTCAACTTCAACTTTCACACTCATATACATTAAAACTCAACTGACTTCTGCTATCACGGTTTCTGTTGCAGGTTCGTCAATTTTACCCACTCATTATCACAATTTTTTAAATATTTGCTGCAAGGAAATCGTTTTCTATAGTCCTGCGATGAGGGTCAATAATGCAAACAAATATAGTTTAACCGGGTACTATTTCATTTTTTTTCCTTTTTTTTTTTTAATCAAATAATCCAATGGAGCCTCCACGTATCACAAACAAAGAAATCCATGAAAGCTTTTTGATATATTAATGGTAAAAGAAGGACAAAAAATAAAGTAATTTAAAGTAAGCACAAAAAGGACACCGGCTGTCTTGGAGTTTTCTTATGTAACTTTAACCAATCTCCAAAAGGACATGTGTCAATTTCTTATGGAAAAAGCATGGCTTTTACAGCCTGGTTTTATGCGGTTTGGTAACGTCAGGCCAAGTTTGTCATGATGAAGCTTGATTGGACCAATCTTACCAAAAGAAAAAAAAAAAAGCTTGATTTGACCAAATATTCTGGGCTCTGCATTTAGCCCAAATGACCAAAAAAAGGGTTGAATGTTTTTAGATCTTCTGTACAAAGAATGTATACTGATAGCATTAGAGTCAAAACCTACAAGAATTTGGCGACTGCAGCTCAAGCCCTACATCAGTTTTGATCTCCCTAGCTAGTCTATATAATAGTAATATCAAGCACTTACTACCAAGCCAAAAAACTAGATCCACTACCAAAAATTGCCAAGCTCATAACTGAAGCTGAGGCACTATCCTAGCAAGTTTATATTTTTATGGCAAATACCAGCAAGTTTATAAGGGTTCTAAAAGAATCCCTTGGAGATATTTCTAAGTTTCTGACAATGACCAGATCTAGTGATTCATGAGCTTTTTGGGTTGATGGTGGATGTACAGGAGTATTAATTTACCATTTGAGACAGTCCAAGAAATGGAAAACACAGGTCAATTTCAGTTTGTATAAAATGGCCCACTTGAGGTCGTAGGAATCGAGCACGGTTTGTTAAAAACCAAGCAATCTTTAATTCATCCGAAACTATATCTACCCTGCCAAGGACTCGAAGAGAAATCAAAAATAAAATTTGCTAGACAAGAATAGGCGTGCACGTATTCATGCATATTGACTTAACGACCTTTTGCTCAGTTATTTTCAACTTTGGCTATATGTCTAGATGAAGAACAAAAGTTGGGCTTGTAGAGCCCAAACTAAACTAGGACATGTTTTTTTTTTTATATGAATATTTATGCTTTCAGAAGTCTTTTTCAGTCAGAACAAGGCCAAAGCTTTATCTTTGGAAATGGAAAGTCATATGTTACTTCCCTCAGTTAACCCACACCATATGTACCCAAAATTCAACAATATTTCTCCAATTCCAAAACTCTAGTATAAATAGGAACCCAATTCTATTACTTGTTCATCTCAAAGAATAGACACAGAGAAGCAAACAGAGAGAGAGAAATAGACATGGCAAAGCTGTTCATCAAGCAAGCAAAGCAGTACGCAGAGACTCGCCCAGATTACCCAAAAGACCTGTTTGAATTCATCGCCTCCAAAACAACCTCCCACCATCTTGCGTGGGACGTCGGCACCGGAAGTGGCCAGGCCGCCCAATCCGTATGTGTTTCTTCTCTCTTACCAAACCAATTGACTCTCAACATTGAAATTTTGTGTTAATTTTTTTTTTTTTTTATACTCATTGAGTCATTGTTAGTAGTGGTAACGTGTTTTGCTTTTTGGGTTTTTTGTAACAAAAACATTAAAAATAAAAAAATTTCAGCTTGCTGGGATCTACAAGAATGTTATAGCCACAGACACAAGCTTGAAACAGCTTGAATATGCTCCGAAGCTCCCAAACATCCGCTATGAACAAACACCTCCAGTCATGTCAATGGCCCAAATTGAAAAACTGACTCCACAAGGAAGTCTGGATTTGGTAACCATAGCTCAGGCCCTTCATTGGTTCCCAACCCCAACTTTCTACCAACAGGTCAAGTGGGCCCTCAAGAAACCCCACGGTGTCATTGCTGCTTGGTGCTATACAGTTCCGAGAGTTAACGACTCGGTTGATCTACTCTTGGATCGATTATTCACCGTTGATTTCAAACCGTATTGGGAGCCAGCTCGGAGATTTGTGGATGAGGAGTATCGGAGCATTGATTTTCCATTTGAGGGTGTGGATGGAGGAGGTATTGATACAGGGCCTTTTGAGTTTGTGACAGAGAAGATGATGGATTTGGATGATCTTTTTACGTATATAAGGTCGGGCTCAGCGTATCAGACGGCTAAGGAGAAAGGCGTGGAGCTTTTGAGGAAGGACATGGTTGAGGATTTTGAGAAAGCTTGGGAAATTGAAGGTGGTTGTGATCACCATCAGAGGGTTGTCAAGTTTCCTCTGTTTTTAAGGATTGGAAAAGTTGGGAAAATCTAGGAAATTAAATATAATGTTTTTTTTTAAATAAAAATTATCCCTAGCGAAATGATAGATACATGAGTTATCTATTATCTGGTGAGTAGATCAAATTTAGATGTCTTTTTAACACAGTAAAAGTCCATATTTAAGGCTATATCACTAAAAACTTTCTATTTATTATACGGTAGCAGTAGAAAAGAACACTTGAGTTCAATAATATCATTTTTCTTTTTAATTGGTTAATGTTAAATAATATCATTTTATTGTATTGCTGTCCAATAAATTATTCATGTCTTTCCTCTAATGTAACGTTGAAAAAGAATATTAAAATTTATGGACTGTATAATTTTAATATATATAGGAGTTATTTTTTTTAAAGATGTAATTTTACTATCCAACCGTGTCAAATTTCTATTTAAAAGCGACTAAAGTATTACTATAATATTTTTGTAATCAATATTTTATTTTAGTAAAGTTTATATTTTATTATTATATTATTAATATAATATTTTATTTTTATTTACTAAAATATTAATTTTATCTCTTTGAAAAATAATAATGACAATATATTAATGTAGACGTATAAACTATCTAAAAGTAATTATGTTTTGTATTTCACCAAAAAAAAATTATGTTTTGTAAAAAAAAAAAAAAATATTTGTTTATGTGATAAATATAACATCATTAAAAGATTTTATTACGTCAAATTATCCATTTTGTTACTTTTGTACCGTGTGGAAATTTCCCGGAAAATACAGTTACCTTCCTCGCAAGCCATCACATCCCCAGGAAAAAAAAAAGATAAAAGAAAAAATTCTCCTTCTTTCTTTTCTTTCTTCCCAAACAAAGTCCCGAAACCTATAAATAAATAAATAAATAAAATAACAAAAAGTAAAGCCCTTTTGGAAAATGGAAGCGAAGATCGGCAAGTTCTTTGAGTCCGTCGGTTCCTTCTTCGGCGGTGGCGATCAGATCCCTTGGTGCGATCGTGATATCATACTTGTACGTACTCCCTAACTTTCTCTCCTAAACTGAGATATGATATCCACCCTTTATTTTAATGAGAAAACCATCAGGAAAGTGGAAAAAAAGGAGACAGCTTCATCACAAACCGAGGAAATATATTGTTGTATTAGCTTTTGCTTAATTATACCAATTACGTGACTCGAGATTTGAAATTTTTATATGTTCTTTGGGTCTGCTATTGGATTACGTTTTCCATGTAAGTGAATGAGTTTTCGCGGATGTTTCTGTTTGATATTTTGCATATGATGGTCTGGACTATCTATGTTATTAGTAACTTGCAATTTGCTTGCTTTTTGCAAATCGAATTTGTGAAATTGTCAAAAATTTTGGGGGAAGCAATGGTGTTTCTCTTGCTGAAACAAATCGACTTTCAAGCTGTCTTTGAACAGATCCGATTAGGCGATTACCATCTCAAGGAACGTATTGGAAGAAGAATTTACTAATAATAATAATAATAATTATTATTATTATTATTATTATTAATTTGTTTCTTTAAACCAGAGTTTTATTTTTATATTTTGGTTATTTACTAACTTAAAACATGCAAATGTTTCTTGAATCTCACCTAGACATTCTGTTTATGATGTCAAATGTCAGGCTGTAGCTGGAGTAGAAACTCTGTGTAGACTAGATAGTATTCAGCTTAGGATGTTCCTTTTTTATTAGTTACTGGATATTACAGGAATATATATGAGCCCTTGTTCTTGAGCCCTGATCTGTTTGCTGCAGATTAGAAAGGATTACTAGTTTTCTGATCATATACTGTTCTTGTTACATCATTGAACAAAAATCATTGGATTTTCTTTTTTTACCATTATGGATCCAAACTCTAAAAGTTGTGGCAGCTATACCACTGGAAGCAAATGGTATTTACTAATTTTTGATGATTTGACAAGTAAACACCAATGTTCTTTCTTGATGTACCGAAGAACAAAATTGTCAGTTTAACACGTATTGGATGTTATTACGTGCCAGGGATTGGAGAGAGAAGTTGCAGAGACTGCTAATGGTGACTCGGATGAACGCAAGAATGAAAGCATTATGAGGTTGTCATGGGCACTTGTACACTCAAGGCAAGCAGACGACGTGCAACGAGGAATAGCCATGCTTGAAGGTAAAATAAATTTATAAGCTGTATTATTTTACCTTCATAAGCTTTATTAATATTTATAACTTTGTATAATGCCTTGCCTTCGGCACTTGATAAAAGACATAACAGCAAGCTTCTCTCCCTCATGCTGTCTGAATGAAATATTCTGCATTAAAATGTTGACCTCTTCTTCTTGTTAATTTTTCTTATCATTTTCCTTGCCCTTCCAAAATGAAATATGAATTCAAGCTTCTCTCCCGCATGCTGTCTGAATGAAATATTCTGCATTAAAATGTTGACCTCTTCTTGTTAATTTTTCTTGTCATTTTCCTTGCCCTTCCAAAATGAAATATGAATTAATTTTCATCCTTTTTTTATCTTTATGATTCATTTGCATCTCTGTTTTTGTTTGTCTTTTGTTTTGTCTTTTTTTTTTTTTGGGTCAAGTAAAGGAGTTCTCTTCTACCTTGCTCCTGATGCTTCTTAATTTACAGTGTGGACATTGTGGGAATGAAGATTGCCACTCTCTAGATTTTTCTGTGTAATTTACCATTATTATCTACTAAAAGTACTGAAGAATATCAATATATGCAGCATCCTTGGCCAACTATACCTCTCCTTTACAACAGAGAGAGAAGTTGTATCTTCTGGCTGTTGGCTATTTTCGAACTGGCGACTTTCCAAAGAGTCGGCAGCTTTTGGAGCAGTGCTTAGAGGTTTGTTCTTAAATTATAAAGGGAATTATAAGTCCTCATTCAGTATACTCGTTTTTCTTTTTTCTTTTGCTGATATTTCAAATATTCTAGATTGCCCCTGATTGGAGGCAGGCTTTGACTCTGAAAAAGACAGTTGAGGATCGTATTGCCAAAGGTAAGAATATATCTAGAATTGCCTGAACTTGCTTTTTTATTAACAATAGTTAAAGGAAGAAGCATAAAGCGCATTTTGATTTGTTGGAAAACAGATGGTGTTATTGGAATAGGCATCACTGCTACTGCCGTTGGACTAATAGCTGGTGGAATTGCTGCAGCATTGGCACGCAGGAACTGAATAAATAAGCAATCTGCTCGATGACAATGCTTTTTAAGTTTTACTTAGGATGCTTAATGACAAAGAATGTTCTTAAATAATGGAAATGAGAATACAAACAATATTTAACTTTACACCCGTTAGTTATTCTTTTTTAAATTTTTAATGTGAATAATTTATTATACATCATTCAAAATTATACAACAGCTTGCCATTAACATGTCAGTAATTTAAAAATAGAAAAACTTGACAATAAAGGTAATTTCAACAAAATTAATTTGTCTCAAATTTTTTATGTAGTTGTTTTATTCCCTTTTATGTTTACGGTTAAATTTTTGTTTCTTTTTTTCTTTTCTTTTTTAAAGATCATGCATGCATACTAAAATATAATGTGTTTGTTCAATCCAAGAATCGACATTTGGCAAATGCAAGTCAATACAAACAACTTTTAATATAAACTTCTAGTAAGATGTTTAAATCCCGTTGATCTTATAACAAAGCCCAATATCTTTGGAAGGTTGTTCCACTAAGCGTCTAAGATCTTTCTTCTTTTTACTTTTTTTCTTTTCAAAAAATCAGATGAGAGAGGTTTTTATGATATGGAAAAAGGCTCTCCATCAGGGGATGCAAATAGCAGTGTGTTTGGTATTCACCTATTCATTCCTTGCCACTTTACCAGTTCTCCACATATGATCCAGTACAGCCGCCTTGTTTTCCATTTCTAGCTGAAGCATTATACACCAATAACATTGCATAAAATTGAGATATGAGAGCACTCCACCGATAGCCACTGCAAATCAAGCAAAGCAAAAGCAATGAACCACAACCAAACTCATATGGACCATCCTACTTTTCAAGTGCTAATGCACATTTTAAACACTGAAAAAACAAATAATATATCCCTTTGAGAGGTCTGGAACTTTACCTGCAGGTGTGACTTGGCCACTGGTTGCAAGATATCAAAGTGTTTTAAGTTTTTTTGCAGGTCCCATGATCAGTTCATTCTTGTAAGGATAGTTTGAAATTGCTTGTGCAATGAGACGCATGAAATTGTCATTGCAATAAGAATTGCACAGCCCTTACTCCTCTGGATTACAGAAGATAAATCAAATTATATCAACCAAAAATAAATTATTTTAAACTTGAATTTAAAACCAAAAAACAAAACATAGGCATTCATCAGTCCGTCATCCCTGAAAAATACTCCAGCATTAGTTTTCCAATAAAAATAACAATCTTCAGTACATACATACATATATATAGAGAGAGAGAGAGAAGAGAGAAAGAGTACCTCGATGTTAGGATGCTGAAGATTTCCAAGGCATAAAGCAAGAGAGATAACAAGAGACAAGGAACATATTCCAGAAAGTAGAAGATTGTGAAGAGGAGGGACACTAGGTTAAGGAATGGGCCTTAGGCTGGTGCAGAGAGCAGGCGGCTTTGGTTTAGAAAGAGAGATCAGGTGTGAGATTCTGAAAATGCAATAAGAATATTTTGCCATTTCAAAAGTTTCATTAAACCGACCAAGTGCTTCGCACTAAAGAAAAAGCACCTTCCATTTACAGCCAAACCCTGAAAAATTATGGAAGCATTTGTGCTCTGGCAATTCTTTTGGAAGTGCTAAAAGCTCTTGCATACTATAAAAATCCATTGTTCCTTCTTTTTTTCCCAAAAATAAATAAATAAATAAAAATAGCGACGATACTATCAACTCGATAACTTTTTATCAAAATGACATGTTACTATATATCCAATGATCAAGTATTAAAACATTTACATTAAAAATTGCCACTATTTAGGAACTACTACACTTCCTTCTTCCCCTTTGATATCACTTTTGAGCATGAATTGTCCCATGCTAGGGAAAATCTCACAATTTGCATTCATGGTGGGTTCCATTATCTGGATAAAAATAATTAAACACCAAGTTAATATGTATGTAACAAAGAGAAGAAAAGAACAAAACATTGGAAGGAATTGCGCACTTCTGTCCTTGTTACTGAACTTGATTTAAAAAAATCATATGACAATGACACAACATTCGTAGATGATTCCTTATAACATGAAACACAAAAAATTGAGAAACAAAATAGTAAGATCATAACCTTGTTACAGATTTGTCAACCTAACTCATACAAGTTATTATATTCGCAGATTGTGACATGGTTATAAATGGAATTTTTGTAAAACCATACCCTAATAAATAATGCACTAATATCGTAAACAGATATTATTTTCATAATAAATTGTTTGAAATTCAACAAACATTGAATACCTGAGAAAGCATAGACAATGGTGCATGGGGGTATATATGATGTTGATCACATAAACTATTACTCTGTGACCCACTATTGATGTCGATGGAAGGAGGGAGTATTGGCTGACTTAATTGTTTGCTTTTTCCTACACATGTTTGCACAATATGAGACACGCATAGAAAGAAACATATTACATATTAATACACAACTGATATTTCAATAATAACATACAATTATCCATACGTGAAGATATTTTTTCCTTTGATGGATTTGCTTTGCGCTTCTCACAATGGCCCTTGAGTCTAGTGTTTGATAAATCGTCCATATGTAAGGGATCTAGGACTGGTGTACAAGCATCATTCACTTCATTATCTTTGTCAGTCACTAAATTCATTTCTTCACCCAACTTTAACCTAGCAACTTCTTCATCAATCTCTTTATCAACCTCCAGTAACTTATTCAGACAAATATGCCTAGTTGTATCCATACCTTGAGCCTTATATATAGAATTGCAAACAAAGCGTATCATACTATTACGCCAAACTAGCTCATCCTTCCTATTCATGGAGTGAGGTGCACCTTGTTCATAACCCAGCATCCCCGCTTTTGCCTCTTTGGTCCAACGTTTCAAAACATATTGATTCGGAATTCTAGTCAAATTCTTTATACCAAAAACCCGTAAAGCATGAGAACACAAAATACCAAATGACTCAAATTTTTTGCAAGAACAAAAAACTTCAGCATTGTGTGAATTGAATTGCAAAGTAAACACTCTTCGACTCCCTTCCTCACAAACCTCAAAAGTATGAAGTGTATCACAAGAGGAAAGTTCAGTCCATGTTGTTCCAATACTACTAAGTAACTCCTCCTCAAAGAGTTTATATATTTTGTTAGTGTAAACATTAGATGCCTGACCCAAGATGCCACTTTTCTTCACCAATTTTGAAGGTGCACCTCGTTTACAGTGAAAATCTTCATTCAACTCAGAGGATCGCATACCAGCCACTAGTTTTTCATAAGCAATCACAAATTTAGAAAGACTTGTTATGTCATTGGCTAAACCAACGAGAACATTGCCAGTGCTTTCACTTCTTTGGGAAGAACTTATTCCACCTGTAAATACATCCTTAGTAAATGCAGTGCTCCACTTGTCTCGAACTTCATATAGTGTATTAAACCACTTATGACTCCCGATATTGTATTTCTGAATCAAATTAACCCAAGATTGTTGAAAATCTGCAGCTTCTTCACAACCTTTAAGGCACTTGTTAAACAGGTATTTGAATTCTGAATTTTCACTTAATTCCCCCACATGTGATGCAACATTCTTCAATACGTGCCATTGACATAAACAATGTCTTGTACTAGGAAAAACAATCTCAATAGCATTTGAAATTGCTTGATTATGGTCTGTCAATATAGTCTTTGGTGGTCTATTCCCCATTGATTCTAAAAATGATTTAAACAACCATTCAAATGATGTAGCAGTCTCATCTAACATGAATGCACAACCAAACATCACATTTTGCCAGTGATGATTAACACCCACAAATGGTGCACATATTAAATTATATTTGTTAGTCCGACAAGTGGTGTCAAATGCTACAACATCACCAAAATAATCATAGTCAAGTCTTGATCTTCCATCTCTCCAAAAGAAATTAGTGATTCGGTTTTCTTGATCTACTTGAACGGTATAAAAAAACAGAGAATCTTCAGCCTGTTTAGCTTTGAAAAGGTTTAATAAGTTCTGAGAATCCCCAGAACTCATTAACATCTTCTGTTTATTCATACAGGTATAACAATCTCGGGTTACAAATCCTACATCTGCATAGCCTTCTACCCCTGGAACATGTGCCTTAGATACTGGCATACGACGAGCAGATTTTAACAAATGTTTTTCTGATGGCATTGCAAGCTCATGATTATGTTGTGGGTTAAATGCAACCACCTTCCAAAGACCATCTTCATTTGAAAAACGGACAAAAGCTTTGCAACCAGTTCTAGTTTCCAATCTCCTCACTTTTTTCTCCTCAAGATCTTCGTCTAATTTGAAACCCTCTTTAGAACAAAAATAATCACGAGAGCGTATCTTCTTTGAACCAGTAAAATATCTAACCTTCCCTTTCCGAATACTAAAGCCAATTCTCAATGCATAACTATTGTATAAAGCATAAGCCTCGTCCTCACTGTTCACCACTTTTCCCATCAAGTTATCATCTTCTCTATCTTGTTGAGTGACAAACTCCATATCTCCAATTTCTTCAGCATCACTACCAATGTGCACCCCTGCATTATTTTTCTATTGCTGTTAATGAAAACAAAGGATACATAAAACTCAATCCCCACTCATCTATAATCAAGTTTATTTTGATAAAAAAAAAAGTAATTTGAAGGGGAAAGAAAACCCTGCTCTTAATTAACTACTCGACTCTCGAAGCACCATTGCTTGAGATACTTTAAATAACGTAGTTATTTTTCACTGCAGACGCCTAATTTTTATTATCAAATGCTAACTGTTCTTCATCAACCTTTAAAAGAACTTTTTTTCCCCCAAAATTCTAACTGTTTCAATCAAGTTAATAATAACAATAACAAGAAATCCATATGATTCAAACCATACAAGAATAAGAAACCTCGAAGCGAACGGAACATTCAACCGGGTAATTATTGAAATGACTTAAAAGTTTAGCAATTGATGAAAACGAAAGGATTAAAACTCGGAAACTTTCCATATCTCCAAAGTTTGGAGCAATAAAGCAGAGCATAATACAGGAAAAAGAAAAACACTAAAAGAAAGAAATTTGCAGTGAAGGAGAGTGACCTGGCCTAGAATTGATACTGGACGCCATGGGTTATGCCTTGTTTCTTCGTTTTTCCCTCTTCTCCGAACATGAAGTTCATCAATTGCGGACGCAGAGACGAGTCAGCGACGTCGAAGCTTCGTCTTTTCCCGCTTCTGATTTATAATGGGAAATTGTATGAAAAAGGATTTATTTACTTATTTATTTATTTTTTTTGGGCTTATTTTACGAAGGGAAAGAAAGAGTTCAAGTCTCTAGAAGAAGAAAAAGGTAGAAAATATCAATAAAAAAAGAAAAAACATGTAATATAAACTTTAAAGTAAATATTTAATATTAACATATTTTTTTATTGATAATATTAACATGTTATTTTGGAAATAATAGATACCAAAATGATTCTGAATAATTTTTAAGAACCTAAACAAGGAAGAGTCATCTTTCCTAAGACGAGAATCAATTTTGCAAAATCACAAAAAACAATTGCAAATGTTCAACAATTATTTCAACAAACAATTTTTGCAGAAAAATGTCTAGAACCACATTAATTAATGTGGGGGTAGTGAAAGGCTAAAACCGAACCTAACCTGTATAAAAGTATCATGTGTTTATTCATGTCAAAACTGTATAAAAAGAGTTTCAGTGGAGTAGTGAAAGGGTAAAAACCTTGGAAGTTTAATGTATACTGATTCTTCTACCTATTTTTAAGCATTTAAATTTTATCAGTCACTCTCTGTTATGTCATATTAGACACCTACTGTGCAAATTGGACCAAGTAGCCTCTTTCTATGAAGAAAGGATTGCAGCTATAGAGATTAATACCTAATGTAACATCTAACTTATCCTTGAGATGTTTTAAACACTATTAGGAAACAACTAAAAACAAATTCTAAAAACTATTACAATCTGTTATGTCATCTATGTTGTATGACTTTGGATCCTCCAGTTGGCCAACTTTTTTATTATGTTTGAGAATTGAAAAATAAGTATTTGTCCCAAACATTACATTAGGAAAATAAATCCAAATATAGCACTAGAAGATCCCAGAGGACTAAAAAGTTTGTGACAGATATTAGGTAATGATTTAAAATGATTTTAGCCTTTTTCTTCTTTTTCTTCCCACTCCAATACCTGAAAACGACCTGAGTCCACTCCAAAAATCAAAAACCGATCAAAAACCAATAGACCAGAAACCAACCAATGAACAGCCTTAACTATCTGATATATATGATTGTTGATGTTCGAACATCCGGTTGAAAGAATCCTGAGTATCTTACTCGGCTGATGATTTAATCGCCCTGTTGCATCTTTGCTTGTCCGTTGAACAAGAATCTCATACTTTATTTGGATACATAATTCAAATTTCAGGTTTATTGAGGTTTTGCACAGGCAAATAGTATTTACAGTAGCATTGGTGTTCCAGCATTCATCACATCCACATTGTAGGCAACTGAACTGAAATATTGCATTGACACTGTTCGAATTGTTAATGCCCTTTTAAATGGCATGGTAGCATAGCATGTTAACACATCCAACAAGGAAACTACATACAAATACAAAATAACCCCCACATATGGAAGCAAGCAAAGTGAAAGGAAAATGGAATATATGATACTGATTGACGCCTTGCAAACTAAGGTAAGTTTTACTGCAAGATCCACTTTTTAGTCTCGCTCAACATCTTCAATTTCTTCATCCTCCGGTACTCCACGAAGATAGAGAATTCTGTTACATTTGCAAAAGAAATATATGAAAACTTGGTAAGTCTTTGAACAATAGCCTTCCAACATATCAATGACTTCTGGATGAAGACAAGTTGCATCAATATGTTAAGAACTAAGACGCAAAGAAGAGACTACTCAGATTAACTGTTCCATTGCAGTTAATCTGAGTCAGTGAAATTGAGTCCAAAATAAAGTAGAGCGGCTGCAAATTAAACATAATAACAACTAGGAGCTACTTATCACATTCTACATTCACTTTTTCAATCAATTTTTTGGAATTAAAAGCTCACCTGGAATAAAAACTTTAAAATCATCTCTAATATGCAAATATTTCATGAGTAAATTTAAAGGTGTATCATGCATGATGCCTCCACTGTGACCAACTTAAACAACAAAAGAATGAGTTTATATTAATGATGAATACAACCTGTTAAATTTTGTGCAAAAGTGATTCCTTTCTAACTAATTTACTAGTCTGTGATTGTCAGCTGGTCAAAAAACTGAGAATGCAGACTAGCTATATTGGTGAATTCAAAACCTACGTCCAAGACAATTTTACTAATGATAAGCTTAGGAAATAAGTTTTGTATTTCATCGAGCAATTCTTTATATGTTTAGTAATTCATTTAATAAGGAACCTTTTACAATAGGAATGTAAATATCATAGAACATGGAGCGTGTTATTACAAGATGCATAAACAAAAAGACAACAAGTGATAAGTCTAGAGAAAAGTTCTATAAATATGGAAAAAGAGAGTATATGACATAGTATAATATGGTGCAAGGGGAAAGTACTAAGTGCCACCATCATACAACTCATTTTTCTAGCAATCTATCATACAAATAAGGGGGTAAATTCCGAGTGGGTTCAAAATAGGATTTTTTTGGAACTAGAATAGAATTCAGATTGGACCAAACCAATGTTATCATTTTGGAATTAGATATCAGACTCAGACTTTGGGTTCAAAACTTAAACTTGAATTTGGAGCCTTAAATTTATTTATTGTTTTGGATAATCCTAAAATTTGACTCAAAAATACATTTTTTGCTTAAAATATTTTTAATATCCATATAAAATAATAAGTTATCTTTATTTACAAAGTATACTGGTCTTAATGCATTAGTACCTTCTAAAATTGAATTTGTTTACATAAAGATCTCTACAATTAAATCGTGTAATTGATATCATGTAATTTAAAAAAAATTACACATTTGTCCAATTTAGTTAAAATTGATAGATTCCGTCAACTTAAAAGTTATATGCATAGTATGTG